>CAJVRN010000046.1:1180000-1425000 GCA_911728415.1 Lagocephalus sceleratus
CAGCGCCTCCCTTTCGGCGCTCTTCGGCGATCTGGTTAAAAAGCAGCGGGAGACGCGGGAAGACGGCGGGCGGACGTCGTCGCCGAGTCCCTCGCGCCGCGGCGAGGGGAGCTCCGGGTGGAGGGTCACGAGGCGCCACTCAGGCGCGCGGGCGTTTCGTATCGCGCCGCCCAAGGGCCTCGGATCAATGCCCCGGGCGACCGCCACTTCTAAGCGCGTATCAATAACGCTCGCCTATCTCCTTTCCCGGGCAACGTCGCGGCGCGATCGGAAAGTCCGAGCCCCGGCCGCAATTAAGACTTAATTGTCGATCGATACAGGGAGGGGGTGGTGTTGGGGGGGGGGGTCATTTGAATATCGATTTTCCCTTTTTCCAACAAATTGTTAACACGTTCCCCACGCCGTCTTGACTCCTTTTTTTTTTTTTTTTTTTTGTTCTTCAAACAAGTTTGAGAGGGATCGATAGTTCCCGTTGGAGTCATCGGAGGGGCGGCTCCGGCTTAATTGGAGCCCGAAAAAACGCGACAGGGCACCCCGACGGGGGTCGATGCCCACGAGGCGCTCGGGGACAAAAAAAAAAAAATGTCACCGCCCCTCAAATCCTGAATGCTTTTCAGACAGTCAATGAAGCTTTGTGGCTCTTTTTTTCGTTTTTTTTAAATATTTTTATTTGGGGAGGGGGGAGGGGGGGGGGGGGGGTGGATGTTCCGGGTGACATCTGTTGTCATGTTGCTAAAATTAATTTCCATAATATTTCATGGCTGACATTTTCTCTGATATGACCCACCCCCCCTTCCAAGTGATATCAACGCCCCCCCCCACTTTCCCTTTCTTTCCCGGTGAACCTGCATTTCATTTGATTAAGCGCACGGCTCCTCCGATTTTACTTCCCCCGCTCGGCCATCTTGGAAGGGGGCTGCGAGGTTTCCAAGTGGCGTGTCAGGGGCCCGGGAGTCTAATGCCTGGAAACACGGAGCTTTCTGTTTTCTGACGGCGAGCAGAGATAAGGCAGAGATATGGCTCTCGCGCTGGCTCAAATCTAAAACAGATCCTACTGGTGGGATGGGAGGGGAGGGGAAGGGGTTGGGGGGGGGGGTTAAGAAAGTGAAGAAAAGGGGGAAAGGAGGGGAGGAGGTAGCTAGAAAAGGGAATATTGTCAATCCTCTAAGTGTCTGGCGGTGTCTCTTTCTTTCCCTCTTTCTCTCACCCCCCCTTCAGTAATCTGATTTATTCGAAGCATATGTGTGCTGCTCTCTCTTTGTCTGCTTCTATTAGGGCCAGTGGGGGCCCATATGACATTGTTTAGCCGGTAATTAAATGGACATTTTTTGCATGTTTTTGAGAAAGTCAGAGGAAAGCTAACACTCCTTATTTGTAACCGTCTGCAAATACCATCTCCGGGGCAGTTGCCCCAGGTCTGTGTGTGTGTGAGTGGGCGCACACGTGTGTGTGTGTGTGTGTGTGTGTGAGAGAGAGTGTGTGTGCCCGTGCGTTACAGCTTCCATGTGGTAATTTTGGATGTGATTCTGAGCAACCTAATGAATTTTTGGGCTCGAAGATATTTTTCTTTTCTCCTTCCGTGACTATTCTTCTTATGTTGAAGATTCCTTGTATCCTGCCTAACCTCAACACATAATAAGAGCCTGATGATGCACACATTTTTTTTTTCACCCTTTTCCAGGCAAGAGCCATGCCTCATATTGTCGGTATATGAAATTGCTATGCGCTAATGGCAGCTTTTTGGTGCTGCTTCAATAAGGAATGCAGTCTCAGAAGAGAGGTGGAAATGAATAGAATGAAAGAAAACAGACAAGGTAATGTCTAATCCCATTACTTTTATGGGTAATTCTCATAAACATGCTGTTCTTAAGGCAAAATACAGCATCCTGTATGTGCAGCGCACGTCTGTGGTGTTCAAATTTTGGTTTTAGGAGCTAAATTGGGGGGGGGGGGGCACAACTTTCTTTCCATCAGGTTGCCTCTTGTATTTATTTCTTTTCCATCCAGGGTTGCTCACTCGTTTCAAACGACTCTGAAATCAGACGCTTTTTTTTTTTTTTTAACGCACCCGCAAACCCAGGAGGAAGGTGGGTTGGAGCGCCGCGCGCTCGCCCTGCACCAGGCGCGGACACTCAAGACCGCCGCCGCCATTTTTTATTAGATTCCCCCCCCGATTTCCTGCCTTGTCTTAGTTCCCGGAAAATAAATAAAACCTCGCATGCATGACAAGGACCGGCCTGGTCAATTGGAAACTACATCTATCCCACTGGTATCTTTGTTTACCAGCAGACTGATAGATGGACAGATACAGGGGCAAAGCGAGACGCCGCCGAAGAGCGTCCAGATAGGCGAGGTATACGGATGGATAGCTGCGCGCCGAGATATAGAAAGAGATGGACAGATGGATGGATGGGCCGATAGATAAATGAATGGAAAGATAGACAGATGAATGCGGCGGGGAGCTCCTGTTGGGCTGATAGAGTTGAGCAGGTATGCCGAGAAACAGCTGCTTTCTTCATTAGGTTCATCTATCGATCGCAGACCCTCACTGTGTGTGTGTGTGTGTGTGTGTGTGTGTGTGTGTGTGTGTGTGCGCGCGGGCGTGCGTGTGTGTGTAAAGACAGCAGCCTCTGTAGATAAGTGCTGGTAATAGAACAGAATGAATTCTTATCACAGAGATGGGAAGGCCATTAACCCTCAGCTCCTACTTCCCTCTCCCCGTCTCCGTCTTCTCTTTCTTTCCGCTCCCTCCGTCCTCCAGTCCCGGATCAGACGGGGGTCACGTTGGCGAGCGTGTGCGATATTTCCAACCGCGCAGACAAGCGGCCATATGTTTATGATCAGGGTCTGGATAAATATTGGAGCGAAGAATCATAAAAGAGGGGGGAAGGGGGGGAAAAAAAAAAAGAGCAGAAAGACAGAGATGAAAAGGAGGAGAGGAATCTTTTTAATTAAATTATTCCCAAATCCCTCAGTAAGCTTGCCGCGCTGCCTCTTCCATTCACCTTCCCGGACTGTGGGCGATTCGAAAAGCTGAAACGCAATATGGCCGTTGTGTAAGACGCAGGTGTTTAGTTGCGCGCACACACGTGTGGAAGCGTACAGGTGTGCTCCGGCCCATTGTGCTCGGGCCAGGTGTGGCAGCAATCCCCCCCTCCTTTAGACCTTTTGAAGCCATATTTTTGTCCTGTGAAACCCTTTTGAATTTGCTATTAAAGAATCATTAACACCCAGCAACCACCCAACGCTCGCAGCACCAAAAAATAATAAAAAAAAGGAAATAAAAAAAAAAAAAAAACCCACTTAACACAAAACAACAGTTTCTGCCTGCGCAGCAAGCAACACACGTAAGCCTTTAATCTCGGCTATGTTTATTCATATGATTCTCTTCCTTTTTTTTTTTTTTTTTTTCCATCCCAAACGAGTAATAGGTGTTTTGTTAGTCTCCAGGAAGGCAGCGGAAGAGGCAATGTGAGCGGAAGAGAAATACAATGAAGTGTCTTAGGAAGTCATAATTGACAACAACAAAGCAAATTTGGAGCTGCTGATACATGCAGTTTTTTTTTTTTTTTTTGTCTTCTTGCACAAAAGTCTCTTTTTTTTTCCAGCTTATTCCGTCATTTCAACCTATTGACATCGGCGCCAGGAGCGCATTAAACGCGACAATCCCATTGTTTGCTTCCTACACTCGACCCGAAACAATAGATTTTCTGTGTGCGTGTGTTTTTGTTTTTTTTCCCCTTTTTCGCACTAGGGTAACAAGTTCTCCAAAAAAAAAAAAAAAAAAAAAAGGAAGAAAAAGTGGTGTGGGTGCGTAACGGCTGGGGTGTGTGTGGATGGAAACACGTGTGTTTGCTTGTGCTGGTGTCTGTCTGTTTATATGTAGGCATGTGGGCTGTGGACCTCTGTGCATGAAATACACCGAATGCTGTGTGGGAGTAAATGTGCAGAGGCTTCTGTGGGTCGGAATGTGTGAGTGTGTCTGTGTGTGTGTGTGTGAGGGAGAGAGAGAGCAAGTGCAGGGGTGTGTGAGTTATTCCCAGGCCCTGTGCAGGAGCTGTAGCCCCTCTCTGCTGGGTTGATGTTTAGTATTTTAGACATGCTACATTAACAACATCTGGTTAAGATCTAAATGCTTGTTAAACGCCCTGAAATTCAGCGGGGAAAGGTAGAGGGGGAACGAGGGGAGAGAGGAGGTAGAAAGCCGGGAGAACAGGGTAAATAAAGATTGGAGGCTGAGGGAACGGGAGGGAATGAGATCAGTAAGTCTGTAAGGTTATTTCCCTGGCAGTATTACCGCTGGCCCTTGACTGCCTCTGTTGTCTTTGTGTCTTGTGTGTGTGCGTGCGTGCGCGCGTGTGTGTGTGTGTGTGTACGTCTGGCCTGGACGGTGTAGCGTTTCAAAGGTTTTCCCTTTTAAAAACCCGGAGGGGCCGACGCCAGAGCCACGTGCGGCGCAGGAATGTGACATCACAAGGCCCCTGCGTACGTGGTCCCGCGTACAGGGGCGGGTTTTTTTAGGGGGGGGGGTGTAAGGGGAAATCAGCATCAACGTCACGGTTAAGCGGGGCGGACGCGGCGGTCGTCGGCGTGATTGACTGACGATCGCGGTTATCGTCGGCGCTCCGCTTCCCGTGATTTTCGGATAAACAATAACGTTCGAAGGCATTTTCCGGTTTTTGTTTTTCCGGTCTTTTTTTTTTTTTTTTTTTTTTTTCCCCTCTCGCTCCTTCGCCCCCTTTAATGAGCAGCCATCACGGCCCCCCGAGGAAGCGAATTAAAGCGGCTCGGCCCGGCTTAATGAACGCGGCCATTTTGGAAGCGGCCCGGCGTCGGCGCGCGGGTCCCGCCGAGCGTCTGCGGGCTGGAGGACTGACTCCTCCGCTGGGCGCATAATGACCCCCGCGTGGCGGTTATGGGCCCTCCGGGGGGAGACGGGAACGGGAGCGAGTGGTCTCAGAGCAGGTCATTATACAGCTGGAGGGCACACGCACACACACACACACACACACAGACGCGCACACACACCACTGACACTTTCAATGCATCCTCCATTGCTCCCATCTCCCGTATGTCTGTTTTTTTTTTTTTTTTTTTTTTTTTTTTTTTTTTCCTTCCGTCTCCGCAAACATCTCTTTCTATATGTCCCTGACGCTGCCACGCGCGGTCTTTCTTAGGTTAATTCGGAGCGTGATGCTGCGGCCGCGTTCAAAATAGGCCCGCGTTAAAGCGATTGCATTCTTCCAAAAATTACATAAACCAAATTTTGCTGCGTTTGAGCATTTTAGAAGTTATTAAACAGGCAGACAAGAGAGTTATTCATCCCGGGGTGTAATTGGTTACACTGGTTTCCAATTAATAGTGAAAGTCTGAACGGTGAATCGTTTGTCGTCCCCCCGTCCCCCCCCCCACTGATCTGGAGTCACTTCATTATTCTGAGTCTCTTTAATGGTTAAATATAGGCTGGTGCTGGTCAGGGGGGGGGGTAATCGGACCCAGGGTCTGTGGTTGGCTCGGCCTCACCGGCCGGCTTTAATGTTCCGAGTGACCCACTTCAAAGACGGTCCCACCAGGCTGCCAGAATCACACACCCTCGACAGCCTCACCCCAGTGTGCGCGCGTGTGTGCGCGCGCGCGCGTGTGTGTGTGTGTGCAGGCAGTGGAAGGTGACTGTAAAAGTTTTGCTCTCTGTCCGTCCTCTGGTAGTGATTAAGTTGATGGTTAAAGAGTTCCCTCCGCAGACCCCCCCCTCTCTCTCTCTCCTCTCTCTCTCTCTCTCTCTCTCTCTCTCGTGCACATGACAACTCACATGCAAACACATGCCGTCACTGTCTCACTCACTTAATCAATGGCGCACATCCACGCAACAATAAAAACTCACAAAAAAATAAATAAATAAATAAAATAAAAAAGACAAACGCGCGTGCTGGAACACACGCCCGTGCGGTGTGGAGCCGTCAGGGTCAGTCAAAGGTCAGACGCTCTGTAGTGAACAAGCACGTCTGGGAATGTCCTCAATGTGGAAAGGCGTTCACTTCAACCCCCCACACACACATACACACACACACTCGCAGCATATCACACACTCGCATTAGATGAAAGACATTTTTTTTCCCAAATCTGCCACCCCGGTGATCCCCCCCACCCCCCTTTCCCGGTTTTGCCTTTCATGTCTCCATCTCTTCCTCTTCCCTCCTCCTCTGTTCATTGTCTCCTGCTCTTTTTTTTCCCTGTGCGCTCCCAGGTAGAGCGCCCCCTAGAGGCCGGTCCCTGACCATCGACGAGGTCCAACCCTGACGCTTTGACGGGACGGGCTCGTTCATTTATAAAGCTCGTTCGTTTAAAAAAAAAGATTTTTGGCATATTCATTCAATTCAGAGCATTTCCCTTTTTACTTGTTTTGTAAAGCATTTCACCGTTCTCTGCCCTTTCTTCTGTGTGTCCACTGAAGCTCCAGCATGAAAAACATCAGTAATAAAGATATATATATCATATATATATATATATATATATATATATATATCTAATATATAAGCAGATATATCTGCTTATATATTTATAATCTGGAAACAGTATTAAATATATATATATATATATATATATATATATATATATATATATATATATATATATATATATATATATATATATATATACATATATATATATATATACATATATATATATACATATATATATATACATATATATATACATATATATGTGTGGTTTTCCTCTCCCTTCCTCACCTCTCTCTGGGTGCTGAACAATGGGAGAACTCCTGATTCCACGATGCCGGCAACGTCCACACGCGTGCATCCTCGCCGGGAAGGTGGGGGGGTTGGGGGGGTGATGGTGGTGGTGGGGAATTAGAATACAAAGATGGACGCCGCAGCAGCGGCAGTGAAAATTGCAATTTCTGCAGGCTGGGCTCTGGTGGCTGACAGGAGATATTTCATCCTTGTTGTCACCGACGTATTAATAAAACATCAGGAGCAGAGTGCAGTCCCTGCCTCTCCTCTTCACACACGCACACACACACACACACACGCGCGCACACCGACAATAAGGCGAGCGCGCATGCGCGGTTGTGAATATGCGACGCCAACGAGAGCTGCGATTTTCCCCTCCCAATCGCGGCCCAGCGTCTGGCGCGGGATTTCGTGTCGTCCGTGATTTCCGCCGATATGTTAACCCCGCGTTAAAGTCGGCGCCTCGCCGTCCGTCCGTCCTGAAAATGAAGGCTTTAATCAAATCATGTCTTCTGTAGGGGGGGGGGGTGTGTTGCTGACCCCTTCTGCTCGTCTTATAATGGCCAAAGTGATTGTATGCAAATGAAAGCTGACCTCAATGCACCTTTCACCCAATTTTTATGAATGTGTATGTGTGTGTGTGTGTGTGCGTGCGTGTGCGCGTGTGTGCGCGCGTGTTAAAATATGGTTATTAGGGCAGCGTAGGATTGATGAGCACAGCTCTTTTCCACATACGCTCACGCAGCCACACACCCCAGTTTGTGGTGAAGCGGACCCCCCCCACCCCCCACCCCCCTTCCCATTTAGAAGACATCAAATTTTTAACGGTTTTGCGTCTGTGTGTGTGAATATGATACTGTGTGTATGATTTGATGTCCGTGTGTAAGTGTTTCTGTTAGAGTTTGCATTTGGTGTGTTACCCGGAGGTGGAGTAGGGTTCTATATGTGTGTGCATGTGTGTGTGTATATATTTCTCTGTGTGTGCGTGTGTGTGTGTGTGTGTGTGTGTGTGTGTGCCTGGTTATCTGGCCTCTCTCAGACTGCTCAAAATTCATTACAAAGTGACATCAGCCCAGCCGGAGACAAATGATGGCTGGATGAAAGGGAGCGCTGGGGCTTGGCTAGGATTAGTGTTGGCTTGCGCTGGCGACACATATACACACATACACATCCGCGCGCGCACACACACCCTCTTACGCACACACACACACACATGCACACACGCACACACTTTAATCCACTGGCAGAACACTGCAGATACACAGAATTATCAAACAAGGGGCTGAACTCTCAGCGATGGGCAGGCTAATCTGCTAATAGTAGAAATCCGCACGTGTGTGTTGGGTTTCTGCATCCGTGCATGTGCACGCACATACGGCAGAAATGATTTCTGTCTCGCTGAGAGGTGATTTCTTGCTTTTTTTTTAGCCCACGTATCCACTAAAAAAATGCCACAAAAAAAAAAAAAAAAATCACATCCGGAACGCAGCTGTTTACCTTAAAAGGGAAAAGTTTCCGCTTCTCGCGGCGCGAAACCTTTTTAAGGTGAGATAAAAGTTCATTTTCTCGCCGTCTATTTCTTCCCAACAGAAGCGGCGCGTCTCTTTTTGGACAGGACGTGTGTTGAAGTTGCTCGACGCGTTGTTTTGCGGGCGAGACGCGAGCCGAGGGGGGGTTTTACGGGGGATTAACCGAACATTTACGAGCGGCCGTATTTTTTTTGCAGGGCGACTCTGATATGATGATGGCAGCATATGTGATCCGGCGTAAACATGTTTGTTCTCCGCCCCTCTTCCAGGCGAAGACGGCGGCGAGGACGGGCCGAGGCCCCCTCGTTCCTCCTCCAGGCCCGGGCACAACGTCGGCGACCGGGAGGTGGCGGAGAGGACCGAACGTAAGACCGCACGCGCACACGCACACACGCGCGAACCCTCATCTCCCCTTGTTTTCCAAGTTATTGCTCATCTGTCTCTCGGCCTCAGATAAGGCCCTAATGTGTGCGTAACATGTGAACGCTGCTGACTAGCCTCCATGTGACCCGCGTTAATCGTTCCCATCTGACAGAAAAAAAAAAAAAAAAAAAAAAAAAAGAAGAGAGGCAGACTTGTAAAAGAAGAAGAGGGGTGGGTGGGGAAGGAGGGGGGGTAGGGGTAGAATGGAAAGAAAAGGAATAGGATAGGTTGAGTGTTGTGGATATTACCAGGCAGTGTCCAGGCCCCAGATTATTTTTTAATCAAATCAGTTTGCGTGCTTGTAATTTATAAGCGCCTTGCATTAATCTTTTCTCGTTCTTGTGCCCTCTCCGATGACATATTAATTTTTCATAAGCGCTTGGATTAGATGGGGGGCTGTGTATATGTTTTTCTAATATTGCACTGCATCCCTGCAACCCTTAAATTAGTTTTTCCTCCCTCCCCCCACTCCTCCTCCTCTAACCCTCCCTTCATTTTTATGTCTCTCCTGTTTTTTTTTTTTTTTGTTTTCTTTTTTTATGCCCCCCCCTCCTTCTCGTCCCCTCTGGCTCCGTCCCCCTTAATTGTTGTCCAATCTCTGACCCGATCGCCCGGCGCAAACCCCGCCACATTGGCGAGGGGAGACGCCCGCCTGTAAGGGGCTGCGGCGGCGTGTGCGTAGAGGAAGGTTGGGGGGGCGTGGGGGGGGGGCACGGTGTTTGATGCTACAAGCCGCTTTGGTGGTGTTTTTCTTTTTTGTTGTTTCGGGTGAGGCGGGGAGCGTCTAACACCGCCGCCGCGAGCCTGAGGTCGGGATCGCCCCGGCTTTGTTAGATTTGATTCACCCAAGTAAGAATTCATATGGTCTTTTTATGTATGAGATGGAAATCCATGGTTAGGGATGAATATTGCATGGGGGCCCGTCCCCCCCCCACCCGTCCCCCCCCCGTCCCCACCTTCTTCTGTCATTGCATGGGGTTCTCGCTCTTATTCTTAATGTCTCTCCCTCTCCACCCCCAACACACACACACACACACACACATATGCACGCACCTTCCACAAACTCCCCAACCTCGATCCATCTCCAGCAGCCCCCCCCACCTCCTCTCCCTAGCAGGCCGTACCTAGCTCCGTAATGTGAGGCTCAATGAGGCAGAAGGAGAGCTGAGTGAGGCTGGGGCCTATTAGTTTAGCCGGTCATCTATCTTTCAGCTCTATCTCTCTGACAGCCCCGTCTGACCGACTGGCGGGGAACCACCATCCGTGCGTTTGCCGCCGGCGTATCACCGCCGGCATCATTTAACACGTGCGCATAAAAGCGCGCATTCTCAAATTTTCGCACCCCCCCCACCCCATTTATTTTTTTTCATATGATTAATCTGTAACGTTTGGCCAAATATAAGCTCTCAGGTGGATTATTTTTGATACGGGGGTCGTGGTGCGTCAGCATGTTACGCCTGTTTTGGTGGTGGTGGTGAGGGGAGGGGTGTGGAGGGGGGAGGGGGGGGTTGTGTTTCGAGCTAAAGATTAAGCATCTCTATCCTCAGCCCCAAATCTCTCTTGAAATGTTCACTTTGGTGCGTGTGTCTGACTCCGCGCGCGTGCACGCGCGTCCCTGGATGGAGATCTCCAGGGAAAGGGATTACAGTCTTGACCAAGTGAGCAGCAGCTTGCGCACTTCATCTCCAAGATCCTTTAAACAAAGAGGGGGTAGATATATAGAAAAAAGGGGGGGGCAAGGAACGACAGGAGGAGCTCTTTTCCCTTGCTTCATTTACATTGTCTTTTATAATCCCATGTCACTTTAGATTAATTATAATCCATGTTACATTTTCCATGCAAATGTCCCCTGATGTGGATTACTTCCAGATAGCTTTGTGCTGTACACACACGCGCATGTGTGTGTGTGTGCGTGATGAGGGTGCATGTCGCCATCGTGGCTCAGGGGCCCACTTCTTATAAATAACCAACTAAACAAAAGACCCCAGCATGGAAATGAGCCTGTCGGGTGGTTTTAGGAAGAGTACCGAACCCTACCTGCTTCGCATTAGTGAAGACGTCGCTGCCTCCAAATGTTGTGTATTAATTTCGAGGGGGTGGGGTGGGGGTGGGGGTGGGGGGAGGGGGTTGGTTGCATGCAAACAAGATCAGATGTTAAATATTACATATTAGCTTCCTCCCAATCGGAATATTTGCGGTCTTTATTTGCATGCATCTCGCAAATTCGACCCAACTGGAAACGAGCCTCCCGTCCCTCCAAAATGTGATTAAAATATATTAAAGTCATTAACATGTTTAATGATTAGCCCGTGGCTATGCTTTCTTGTGTCTGTGTGTGTGTGTGTGTGTTTTTTTTTTTTTTTTTGGTGCAACCGCGAGCTTGTTGAACGTCCCCGATGATTTGTCACAAGTTGACAAGGGCCTGTGTGGAAGCACAGAAAGGAGGACTAGTCGCGCAAACTCCGAGACAGCTGCGCTCTCTCCCTCCAACCCCCCCGCCCCCACCTCCCCATTCCCCCCCTCCTCCTCCAGCGCGATGTGGGCCCGCTGAGTGCTTCAGTGGGAGTTTGGGGTTCAGAGTGTGTTGGCGTAATGTTATCAGGTGACCGGGGGGTCAGCCTAATGTCTAACCTCGGACCAGTAGGCCAGTAAATCATGCTCGCGGGCCCTCCCTGGCCCATTTTGGCCGGCTCTCCCTCCTGGATTTACTGCTCCGTAACCTTAGCCTGTCTTCCAGGGTTCAGGACAGCTAAATTGAATACTAAATCCAAGCTGCCGCCACCCGGCCTGCTTCCCCTTAATTGACAGCGCCCCCCCCCTCCCACCTCCCACCGCCTCTTCCAAATCCCACAGTCTCCGCTCCGTGTTTTGCGGGTGTCTTTTATTTTTCGCGAAATGAAATGTCAGACATGGAATCAAATTTTGCTGAGGTAGAGTGAAAAATGAAAAGCGCCGGGCAGGGACAGCTTAATTGTTTTGTTTTGTTTTTTGTTTGGTTTTTTTTCCCCCTCTTTTCCGTGTCCCCGCGTCGGCATGCAGATTACAATAAGTTGCGCGGTTTCCACAGCGCGCGCATTGTTCTTATTCACCCCCTTTTTTTTTTCCACCGCAAAAGGGCAGATTCCGAAATAGATCCGGTCTGAGAGGAAAGTTGCTCGTTCTGCCTTTTCAGGACCGAAATATCCCGGTTATTTACAACCCCCCCCCCCCCAACGTCCATCCATTTTTTCTCGTTCATCCTCCTTTTTTGCCAGCGATTTTTCTTCTCCCGCCATTGCTCACTGGCCTGTGTGCTTGCGTCTGCGCGCCTGCCTAAACGCCATTGACAGTTGCAAATAAAGATGGGTGGCGAGCCCGCTGCTCCTGCCCCCCCGACCGCCCCGACCGCCACCATGCAAAGGTGGGGGGGGGGTTCAGTGTCATAAATCACCTTTTGATTTATCTAATCAAGCAAGGTCCTGCTGCATGCAGACATTTGTCATTGGGTGGGGGGGGGGGTGGGGTTGGGGGGGGGGGGGGGGCTAGCAGCGGTGTCAGGTTTATTCTGCCCCTATGCTCCGCTGGGCTGCAGCTGCCGGAGCCCACCTCAAGATGAGGGGATGGAGGCAAGGTAGATGGGGACGGGAGGAGGAGGGTAGGGGTGGGAAAGGAAATCCAAGGAACAGACAAAAGAAGATAAGACTCTGTAATAATCTCCAATTATTTTACCTGTTTCTGTTCCAGCGAAGGCGAGAAGAGGCAATATTTAGACACCCCCCCCACCCTTTTCGTGAATGTAAGATATTTATTCCCTCCGTTATATTGTTATGCATCAGGCAATGCTCCGGAGCAGGAATGGAGAAAAATGCTATCTCGACACTCAAGGTTAAACAACCGCTTTGTTTTGCTTCGTTGTTTTGTTTTTTTTTTTTCCCTTCTTCTTCTGTCGTGCGAGTGTTATGTGTTGATGAAAGCGCTAGGTCAAAGATGAATCCAAGAAGGACAGATCTTAATGTGGTGCGGGCGCCCATGCGCCCCACACAAACATGCACTTGCATTCAATGTGACAGTAATCAATGGTGATCTGCCCCCCCCGCATCCGCAGTGTAAATGTTTTTGCAGCCCTTCTCTGACAATCGCCTCATCTGCTTTCATTGGGGGGGCCAGGGGGTTGTAATTTAGTTGCAAATTGAAAGGAAGATGGAGGCAAAAATTGAAATTTGGAATTAGGAATGGTCATAATAAATATGGGCAGGCGGAGGGGGGGGGGGTGGTGGTGGTGGTGGTAGGGGTGGGGGTGGAGATGGAGGGGGGGGGTTGCTTTGGAAAGGTCAGGTGATATGACGAGCGCATCCAGGCCGGACGATTCTGACCAATGGAGTGTTGGAGCGCTGTCAGGATGCGCATAATATACACACAGAGATGGTCAAGCACACATACTCACACAAACACACACACACACACATACATGCAAGCAAAAGCCCTGCAGGGGCCATCACAAGCAGTGGAAGACAAGATTACCTTGCTATTCTGAGCTGCAGAGCAATTCTGGGATGTTCTTGGAAATTCACATTCTGCCCTTGTGTGTGTGCGTGTGTGTGTGTGTGTGTGTTTCCTGCTCTTTCTCTCTTTCTTCCTTTCCCTCCCTTTCTCCCTTGTCACTTTCCTTGACAGGCCAATATTTCAGGCTGCAGATATAGGGGATTACAAATAAAATAAGTGGAACGCCTACTTAATGCAACAGAATTAAAATGCATGAATGGGCCAGAGGAATTGATATGCACCCAATACCAACACAACGCCACGGAATGATATGAAATACAAAATGTTTTTTTTTTTTTTTACACCCCCACATACACACCCCACCCCCTCTCTATGTATCAGCGCTTTGATTTCCCTTTTTCTTTTTTTTTCCCCTTCAACATTTGTGCATCTAGCGTGAAGCGTTGATTCGCAAGAGTGAGGCTCGCATATTGCCTTGAGTGACCAGACGAGGGAGGGAGGGAGGGAGGGCAAGGGAAACGGTGGGGGGGGGCGGGGTCGAGATGGCTTAGGGTGAGGGAGGGAAGAAGAGGACGGGCAACAAGGGAGGGAGAGTTGTGTCTTTGTGTTGCGGCGGCTGGGTAAATTTGCAGTGGCGGAGTACAACGCGGCCCAGCGCGGCCTCTATCTCAGGATGAGGCTAATGAAAGATTTATCAGAGGCTGCAGCTTCGGCTAAATACAACCAGAGGCTCATCTTGCCACGTCCAGCCCTGCTGTTGCCCACACGCGCACATGCCAATCCACACACACACACACACACACACACACACACACACACAAGTGGGTCCGCTACTGTACCAGAACCCGTGACCGAGCCCCGAAGATTTTGCATCGTGTTCAGACGCTGAAGTTTGCAGAGGCAGCTGGGGAAATGTATATGAACTAATGAAGTGTATAATATTACCATAACATTTAATGTATGTCGTGCTGTGATAATGAGCCTGCCTGACTTCTCTCCATTTCACATCTCCTCGGGGCAAAAACATGAATGTGAATAATAGTTCGTGTTTGTATCCATGCTTATGTTATCTTGGTGTCAAATTGTTTTTTTTTATTTTTTTGTAATTCATCATGTCTTTTACGAAGAATATTCTTCGTAAGAATACTCGAAGAATACGCTTCTTCTTTGTCGACTTGTTTAGGACATACACACCATTCTTCGTGCATCAGTGGTGGTCTTAACATGTTAATCAACCCATCTGGTTCAGTGCTCACTGTTACAAGCTCTTTTTTTTTAAATGCATTTATTACTTGGCTATTAAGTACTTTGTGCATACAGCCTTTAATTTGATGGGAAAAGTTCCTTTTTAACCTGTTCCGCTCTGTCTCTGTCTTGCCTCCTTCTTCCCATCGTCGTGTAGGAATGAACACCATACCCAAAGAGGTCACCGGACTGAATGCTATGGGCAAACATTCCCTCCTGTCAGATCCGCGCATCGAAAGTCCGCCCAAGAGGCCCAAATCCGCCGAGGGAAAAACCTCTGCGAATGAGCAGGTAAGTGTAAAAAATAAAGAAACCATGTTGTTCAGAGATTGACATTTCAAAGTAAATGCACCTTTTGGTTCCGGAACTTTTGGGTGCATCTGAAGAAAATGGAGCAGCACCCCCACCTTAGCACTAATAAAATGTAACCTTCACTGTCACCATGGGATGAACTAATGGAAAGGCACTTACAAATTTGCAAGAAGCGAAAATGTTAAGCTAAGCATTTAGCGGTACCTTGCGCCAGCTTTCTATCAAAGGGTTAAGCACAGTCTGCCTTTCTGTCCCTGACAGAACTTTTTAACATCAGACCAGTCTTTGTGTTCTTAAGTGGAATACCTGCCTGAGGCTCCCACCCTGCTTTGTACCCCCTTTTTGCATCTCTTTAAATTATATGTGTTTTTAAATTAGATTATGAAGTATTAGCTCGTCTGGTTCTGGGCTCTACGAGGAGGGCGGACTTAGTCATTTCAGAAATGGATTCTATTAAGACAGGTGGTGGGGAGGCAGCTATGTTCAGAGTACTCCCTGTAATGAGGGCAAAGCGTAGCTGGGGAGAGTACACACCTTTGTCATCTGTAATACCCTGATTAGAAATTCTGGCCAATCGTGTTTTCTGCTAATAAAATTGCATGAGTTGAGGGACTTAAGTGAATTACATTAAAAAAAATGGTTGATGTACATTTGCTGTGTTAAAGTCGACATGGGTGGGTGGGGAAAGGTGCATGATGTATAAGAAGAGGGGTCTTGTAAAGAAAGATAATTGTATTTGCAAAACATTATTTTCTAGAAATAAGCTTGGTGGTTGCTGCACATTATAATCAAGTTATTTTGTTAAAGCGTTGGTCAAGAAAATAACCAGTCCAGCGTAGCTACTGGTCCTGTTGTGCTACTAGATAAATCTCCTAGCCTGGTGACTGCCATCAATGTATTTAAGTAGTAACTTTTCATTTTTACATTTTAACCTTCTCTTTTTTTAAGGTTCAGCAATGCCCTTATTGCAACTATAGCAGTAAAGATGCTAACCGCATGCAGCTCCACGTGATGTCCCAGCATTCCATGCAGCCGGTCATCCGCTGCCCATTATGTCAGGATGTCCTGAGCAACAAGATTCACCTGCAGCTGCATCTCACCCACCTCCACAGCGTGGCTCCTGATTGTGTGGAAAAGCTGATTTTAACTGTAAGTAATTGCACACCTCTTCAGTGTGTTTGATGTATGAGATATTATGTCAATCTATCCGAGCTTTGTCATATTCTTTTAATGAGTTCATCATAATTCTTTCACTTTTCTTTCTTCTGTTCCATAATTAACATCAATCATGTATCAGGGTTTGCCCTGCATATCCTGTATTCCATTTAGAAACTGCCATATATCTAATTAATCTGATCTCTGAGTTGTTTGAAAAGGGATCGGTTATATCAATGATCATGAGTTTTACAATTTATCATCCTTAGTACAATAATGAGAAATCGTCTTTGGTCTTGATAGGTTGTTGGACCTGACACAACACCAAATAATATCATGCATCCCCAAACTGGACAAGACAAAAATGTATCTATGGAGTCCTCCATCTCTCTTAATGATGGGTCAGGAAAGCCTCAAGGTGAGTACAGATTGGCACACAAAGCACTGATACACTAATATTTTGTACCATGACATAAAATATGAAAAGAGGAGATGTTATAATAGGTAAACTATGCCATGTGCTGTACATCAAATTTTATTTTATGATTTTAGGGAACATCACGAAAGATGAGAGGACTAACCAAGACAAACATGAATTAGACCAGCAGAGTGAGGAAGTTAAGCCCCCAAAGGAGGCCTCAGAGGCCCCCGGCTGGAGGAAAACTAGCGGTTTAGGACGTGAGAGCAAGTCCCCCGATGCCCTACAGGACCATCTCAGTGAGCTCCAAAGACTTCAGCAGCAACAGCAGCAGCTCTCAGTATCTGATCGCCATGTCTATAAGTATCGCTGCAATCACTGCAGCTTGGCCTTCAAGACGATGCAGAAGCTTCAGATACATTCCCAGTACCATGCTATCAGAGCAGCGACCATGTGCAGCCTTTGCCAGCGCAGCTTCAGGACATTCCTGGCACTCAGGAAGCATTTGGAAAATGGCCATCCTGAACTAAGTGAAGCCGAGGTGCAGCAGCTCATAGGTAATCTGCCGCTGAATGGAGATATTACTGAGAGTGAGGTCAGGGCCTTAGAGGAAGCTCAGGCTTTTGAACACGACTTGGACAAAGATGACGAAATGGACCAGGAAGAGAAACCGAGTCCTACAGGAAGTGATAGCAGCTCTCTGCTTGATGAGATGGGGGCAGAACCAAAACGGACCTTACCATTTAGAAAGGGGCCCAACTTTACAATGGAGAAATTTCTGGACCCTTCTCGACCTTACAAGTGCACAGTATGTAAGGAGTCCTTCACCCAGAAGAACATCCTTCTTGTCCACTATAATTCAGTTTCCCATCTGCATAAGCTGAAGAAAGTTCTACAAGAAGCATCTAGCCCAGTTCCACAAGAGACAAGCAACAGCATTGACAACAAACCATTCAAATGTACTATTTGCAATGTTGCCTATAGCCAAAGTTCAACACTTGAAATTCACATGAGGTCAGTACTTCATCAGACCAAAGCCAGGACAGCCAAATCTGAAATGAGCAGCAGTAGCACTGGTAGTAGTGGTGGTCCAGTGCCTGCAAAAAGCCCAGCCCCAAGCACACAGGGGAACAGTAATTCGGATGCTGCGAGAAGTGGAACGCCTTCTGCTAACAAAGAGAACATGGTGGAGCCCAAAGAATCTAACAGCAGCACTAATACAAAACCAACAACTACTGACCATGTTTCAGCACAGACGAGCAGCCATGTATCAGCGCAGTCCTCAGCCCAACTCCAGATGCAGCTTCAACATGAGCTCCAGCAGCAGGGTGCCTTTTTCCAGCCTCAGTTCCTTAATCCAGCTTTCTTCCCCCATTTCCCCATAACCCCTGAAGCACTGCTGCAGTTTCAACAGCCGCAGTTCCTTTTCCCTTTCTACATCCCGGGGGCAGAGTTCAACCTCAGCCCAGAACTCGCCCTGCACTCGGCAGCAGCTTTTGGAATGCCTGGCCTTAGTGGATCGTTCCTGGAGGATCTAAAGCAGCAGATGCAACAGCAGCATCAATTGCAGCAGGCTCAAGCTCAGCAGCAGGCTCATCAACAGCAACAAGCCTCTCAGACAGCCTCTCAAATCCAGCAACAGAAAAACCAGCAAGCCCAAAACCAAAAATCAAAAGGAGAATGTGGCACTGGGTCATCTGAGTTGCAGATGTCTCGTGATGCCGATGACCTCTTAGAAAAGCAAGAGAGCAGGTCAAAAATGGAAAATGCTGGTGATCTGAGCGATGGAGGTAAAGACAAGGATACTAAAAAGTCAAAGTTTCCTGAGCCATTGATTCCTCCTCCACGCATTGTGTCTGGGGCCAGGGGTAATGCAGCCAAGGCACTGCTGGAGAACTTTGGATTTGAATTGGTCATCCAATATAATGAAAACAGGCAAAAGAATCAGAAGAAGAACAAAGATGGAGTTGAACAAGCAGAGGTCAGCACTGATAAACTTGAGTGTGGGATGTGTGGAAAACTCTTCTCCAATATGCTCATTCTGAAAAGCCACCAGGAACATGTGCACAGTCTCCTTTTCCCTTATGTGGAGCTAGAAAAATTTGCTCAGCAGTACAGGGAGGCCTATGACAAACTCTATCCCATTAACCCTGCTTCCCCTGAGACTCCCCCACCTCCACCTCCTCCTCCACCCCCTCCACCTCCTGCTCCAGCCCCAGTTGCGACTACTCAGTCTCCATCAACCTCAATGACCAAGTCCCAGACCCAAGTACCTTCACCTGCTCCTGTTTCCCATCAGAACTCACATCAAGCCTCTCACCAGGCACCCGCATCTCAGCCACCACCCCAGCCACCTACTGCCCCACCGGCACCTCCTCAGGTGCCACTTCCTGTGCCCTTGGATTTGCCCCTTTTTCCACCCTTGATGATGCAGTCTGTACAACACCCTGGGCTGCCACCTCAGCTAGCACTCCAGCTGCCCACTATGGATGCTCTTTCCACAGACCTTACGCAGCTGTGTCAACAACAATTGGGGCTCGATCCAAATTTCCTCCGCCAGTCCCAGTTTAAGCGGCCACGGACCCGTATCACAGATGACCAGCTTAAGATCCTCCGTGCCAACTTTGATATCAACAATTCCCCAAGTGAAGAACAAATTCAGGAGATGTCAGAGAAGTCTGGATTGCCTCAAAAAGTCATCAAGCACTGGTTCCGTAACACTCTCTTTAAAGAAAGGCAGCGAAGTAAAGATTCTCCTTATAATTTTAATATTCCTCCCATCACTACATTGGAAGATATTAGATTGGATCCACAGATTAGCACATATGAATACCACAGAGGTGATGGATCAAGCATGAACAAGAGATCCTCCAGAACCAGATTTACTGACTACCAATTAAGGATACTCCAAGATTTCTTTGACACTAATGCTTATCCAAAAGATGATGAGATTGAACAGCTCTCAACAGTGCTGAGCCTACCCACACGGGTGATTGTGGTGTGGTTCCAGAATGCCCGCCAGAAAGCCCGGAAAAGTTATGAAAACCAGGCTGATTCTAAAGACAATGAGAAAAAGGAATTGACCAATGAGCGATACATCAGAACCAGCAACATGCAGTACCAGTGCAAAAAGTGCAGCATTGTGTTTCCTCGCATCTTTGACCTTATCACTCACCAGAAAAAGCTCTGTTACAAGGATGAAGATGAAGATGGGAATGAGGAAAGTGCATGCGATGACGACACTGATTTTGACATGCCTTTAGCCAAGACCTCCCAAGCACTTACAGAGCCACCCAAACAGTCCCATGGAACAGCCACCAGTTCTGGTTCGAGCTCCCCTACCATGGCCTCTCCTCGTGCCAGCATGGGGAAAACATCTCCAAAACCAGATATTATCATTGAAATGGATCCCAAACAAACCGAGGCTGCCTCCTCTCCAATCATTAAGTCTCTACCAGAACCGAGACCATTTAAGGCTTGCACACCTCAGCCACCACCACAGAAAGCCCCTCAGCCACAAATGTCAAGACCCCATTCCCAACCACAAGCAGCTTCAGTGCCATCAAGTCCACTGTCCCTAGCCCTTTCCTCACTCACAAACAGCCTTCCCCATCAGATGCTTCAGTACCAGTGTGACCAGTGTAAGATTGCATTCCCTACTGTGGAGCTGTGGCAAGAGCACCAGCATATGCATTTCTTGGCTGCTCAAAATCAATTCCTTCATTCTCAGTTTCTTGAAAGACCCATTGATATGCCCTATATGATATTTGACCCGAACAACCCGCTAATAGCTAGTCAGCTGTTGTCTGGAGGTCTTTCCCAAATCCCTTCTCAGAGTGGTTCAGGTTTATCCTCTGCTGCAGGTTCTGGAGCAATGAAGAGAAAGCTGGATGACAAGGATGATAACACCAATGATAAAGATGGTGGAAATAGCGGCGAGGAGCAACACAGAGATAAACGTTTGAGAACTACGATTACTCCAGAACAATTGGAGATTCTCTATGACAAATACTTACTTGACTCCAATCCCACGAGGAAGATGTTGGACCACATTGCACGAGAAGTCGGCTTGAAAAAGAGAGTCGTGCAGGTTTGGTTCCAAAACACCCGTGCACGAGAGAGAAAGGGACAGTTTAGGGCCATAGGGCCTTCCCAGTCCCACAAGAAATGCCCCTTTTGCAGAGCACTGTTCAAAGCTAAGTCTGCTCTAGATAGCCACATTCGATCTAGACACTGGCATGAGGCTAAGCAGGCAGGCTTTAGCTTGCCCCCAAGCCCAATGATGAGTCAAGATCATGACAGAGGTGAAAGCCCCAATAAGTATTTTTTTGACTACCCACAGCTACCTACAAAGACTGAGCCAAACGAGTATGAGCTGCCAGCTTCATCCTCAACCCCTGTTAAACCATCTGAGGCACAGGTAAAAAACTTCTTAAGCCCTTCATCCTTAAAAGCTGAAAACTGTGATGAAACTGAAGGGCCCAATATTAATTCAGCAGAAACATCTTATGATCTCAGTAAGATTGACTTTGATGAGACGTCCTCAATTAATACAGCCATTAGCGATGCTACCACTGGAGATGAGGGTAACAACAATGAGGTCGAGAACTTTACGGCTAATGGTGAAAAGCTGAGCGACAGCAAAAGTTGCCTTGCATCAAATTCTGATTCTGGCAATGAAAGGTTCCAATTTAGTATGGTTAGTCCAGCCCTCAGTGTCTCTGGAAAGGACTACGACTCGTATTTCAACTCAAGAGATGATGAAATGGATGAAAGCAATGACAGGAGTGAATCATCAAGCTTAGCGGATCCCAGTTCTCCCAGTCCCTTTGGGGCAGGCAACCCTTTCAGCAAATCAGGAAAAGGCAGTAATTCTGGGGAAAGACCAGGCCAAAAACGATTCAGGACACAAATGAGTAACCTTCAACTTAAAGTCCTCAAGGCCTGTTTCAGTGACTACCGAACTCCTACGATGCAAGAGTGTGAGATACTGGGTAATGAAATTGGTCTCCCCAAGCGCGTCGTCCAGGTATGGTTCCAGAATGCCCGTGCTAAAGAGAAGAAATTCAAAATTAACATTGGAAAGCCATTCATGATAAGTCAAGGTTCACCAGATGGGCCCAGACCAGAGTGTACTTTGTGCGGTGTAAAATACACTGCCCGGATGTCTGTCCGTGATCACATCTTCTCCAAACAGCACATTACCAAAGTGCAAGAGACCATGGGAAACCAGGTAGATAGAGAAAAGGACTACCTAGCACCAACCACTGTCCGTCAGCTGATGGCACAGCAAGAGTTGGACCGCATAAAGAAATCTAGCGACGGACTCAGCCTGCCTGGCCAACAACAGCAGACTACAGTGGACAGTAATGCACTTCACGGCCTCAGCCTTCCTTCAGGCTACCCAGGTTTATCTGGCCTTCCACCAGTGCTACTTCCTGGAGTCAACGGGCCATCGTCACTCCCTGTTTTCCCGCCCAACACACCCGGTGAGTTACTATGACAAACAGCCAGTGAGACGTGAACTAGACTAGAAGCTTTATGAACTTTTCAGCTTTATCATGCACTATTTTATTCAACTCTACTACTGTTTATTGTATATTGTGTTTGTTAAAACCTTTTTTTATTTTAAGATCAAAATGGTGGCTGTTAGTGCATGCATAATGTCAGCATCAGAGTTACAGCGCTAGCTGATAATTAAGAGATTTGATTTCATTGTTTGCTTGTTTGTTTGTTTGTTTTTTATTATTTTTACAACAAATGTGTCTATATAATTGCTTTGTGTTGCTTTTCCCTTATTGTAGGCTTGGTACAGTATATTTATACAGTATTATCATAATATATTGGCAAATTGAAATTATTATAAAGCGCATGTGACAGTTTTGATCCATAACAAAATCATATAAAGAGCCAGTGACCATCTTTATCTTGACAAACTAATTTCCATATCAGGATTGACTATTTAAATATTGAATATTTCCATATTTATATACCATTGTTTCAGCTTTAGCGTCTCCCGGTGCTGGCATGCTTGGGTTCCCTACACCAGCCACCCCTTCTCCTGCCATGTCTCTCAGCACTACCCCAACCAAGACTCCTCTGCAGACTCCTCCTCCTCCACCACCACCACCTCCTCCTCCTCCTCCTCCTGTTCCCTCCACACCTTTGGCAGCAGTAAATCATACAGAACAGCAAAGTAAAGAGAGAGAGAGAGACAGCAGCAAGAAATCAGGAGATAAGCCACTTCAGATAAAGGCGAAGGACCAAGAGAATGAGAGCGGCTCACGCCCTGAGACCCCCAGCATGTCCAAGAAAAGGGAGAAACCATGTCCAACTCCAGGGAAGCCAGGGAGTGAGACCACACTGGATGCCACACAGCTGCAGGCACTTCAGAACGCTCTCGCTGCAGGTGATCCAAGCTCTTTCCTGGGGGGGCAGTTCCTTCCCTACTTTCTACCTGGATTTCCCAACTGCTTCACTCCCCAGCTTCCTCGAGGGGTCCAAGCAGGGGGCTACTTCCCACCACTGTGTGGAATGGAGAGCCTGTTTCCATATGGCCCAGCGGCAGTCCCGCAAGCCGCCATGGCTGCCGGTCTCTCCCCGACCGCTCTCCTTCAGCAGTATCAACAGTCCCTCCAGGACTCACTGCAGAAGCAGCAACAGCAGCAGCAGAAACAACTTGAGCAGCAGCAGAAACAGCAGCAGCAGAAAGCAACCCCCGCGAAGACACCGCAGAGCAGTCAGAGCAGCACCAACTCCTTTAAACCAAAAGAATCTATAGATGTTAAGGATGATACCAACAAAGGCTCTTCAACAGAAAGCACAAAAGAAGAACCGAAACCAGATACCAAAAGTACCATGGATTTTCCAGATGCTTTTATCGTACCGTCCGTGAAGCATGAGTTTATATGCAGGAAGTGCCAGATGATTTTTGCTGATGAAGATTCAGTGGTGCGTCATCAGAAGTCCTTCTGTTACTTTGGACATGCTTTTACTGACCCGCAAGAGACAGTGCTTCGAAAGGCAGTGAGCAACTACACCTGTGTTGCCTGCAATGTGGTCGTTAATGGGAACGAAGCACTTGGCCAACACCTTCACTCGAGCTTGCACAAAGAGAAAACAATCAAACAAGCAATGAGAAATGCCAAAGAGCATACTAGATTATTACCTCACTCTGTCTGCTCCCCTACTCCTAACACATCTACCTCGCAGTCTGCAGCTTCTTCTAATAACACCTTTCCTCATCTCTCTCACTTGTCCATGAAGTCCTGGCCAAATGTCCTGTTCCAGGCCACCACAGCCCGGAAAGCTGCTTCCTCCTCCCCGTCTGCCTCTCCTCCTCCCCCCCTCTCCTCACCTTCAACGGTTACCTCAACTTCCTGCAGCACCTCAGGGGTTCCAACCTCACTACCCACCGAGAGTTGTTCAGATGAGTCTGACAATGACCTAAGCCAGAAGCTGGATGACTTAGATAACGCGTTGGAGGTCAAGGCTAAGTCGGCCTCTGGCCTGGACGCAAGCTTCAGTAGTATCAGAATGGATATGTTCAGTGTGTAGGAGTGACAAAAGGATCCCTTGCTTAAAGAAAAAAATAAGACTTTTTAAACTGCAGTTCCAAAGTTTCTCTTAACCCAAAAAATTACAGTACCAAATGATTGACTCAGGATTGTTTTTCCCATATTGATATGCTGGCAAGATATCGATTGATTTTTGTTATGGACAGAACTGTTGCAGATGCTTGACTGAGCTTATATTGTATACAAAAACACGGAGTAGGAAAAAATCTCACAAGCTCCTTTGGGGGGGCTTGTTTCAAGCCAAAAACTCTCACGATAGCAAATTGCACCTCAGCTGGATTGTTTTCCAAATGCTAGCATGTACTGTATGGGATGACGATCCAGAACCCTCAAAGAGAATCTCTCTTAGTTTAGATAGGTGTAATTCAGTAGCTTTAAATTCTCAGGTCAGAACATACATTTCTCATTTGTTAAAGCAGCAACAAGCCTGGGTACACTTGGCTTATAACCAAAACATGTCAAGCTTTATCGGACGCATTTTCTTGATGTGTATAGAGTACCAAGAGACAATATAACTGTTACAGTGGACGATGTGCATATCCTTTAGTTTTGCCCTACAAAGACAGTATGGTTTTGCCACTGAGGGAATTTAGAATGGTGAAGTAAATGTGTATGATGCCCCTGTGTTTGCCAGTTTGTATTACGACAAGCTGTATCTATTTCCCACCCGTTTTTTTCTTGTAGTATATACTAATCTGTGCCAACTCCTACCCTCTCACTTTTACCTCTATTCACACCCTTTTCTGAAGAGGTAATAACTCTAGTTTTGATAGACACTCAGATCATGTGAATATAACATTTTCATTTGTGAATTGCTGTACTGTTACGGTACCTGCTTGTGTCTGGACTATAGTGCACTTATTTTGTTTTTATTTGTTTTTTTATTATTTGATTAGGCCATTTGTTAATTTAATAGATTTCTGTTTGTATGTACGTACGTTTGTGTTTAATTATTATTTTTGTCTATTGCAGCAGCATTTCGGTCCATATTTGTTACAGGATTGATGCCTAACAATCTAGAGACCTATTTAACAATTGGTGCATCCATGAAAGCAGTACTGTATACTTGAAACTGTTAAGGTACAAGTTGGTCACAATGTTTAAAAAGAAAAGTATGATCATTTTGCTATACATTTGCAATTATGCTGCTTTAAAAGGGGGACAACAGCATTTTTGTTGTATATTAAACCATTTTCATGTATGTGTAGGAGTTAAAACAGTGTTACACCTGTGCGCGGCCGTTTATTGCGTTGGTTGGCGTCCTCCCATCAATTCTCTGGGCACTTGTGATGACCTACAGATAAAGTCAACATTTTTGTTTGTCACATTTAGTGATTTCAACATTGCAAAGTATTACCTTACAACGTTTTTGCTGCTACTGTGTAATGTTATTTTGCTTGCCATATGTTCTTTCCACTTTCTACCAGACATAATACTGATCCATTAATTGCTTTGCTTTGCTATTTTTTTTTCTTTCTTTTTTGTTTGTTTGTTTCTTTTTTCTGTTATTTTGCTGTGGAACTAAGAATGTGAAAGCTGTCAAAGGGTGTTCAATTTTTTTACGAATCACTTTCTAGTTTGGTAATCGCAACCAATGTGATTCATTCCAAAGTAACAGAAGGCTATTTGTATGAAAGAAAAAGGCTTGTGAACAAAGAACGCTAAGCTGTTGTACATATTCGTAGTTGGCTGTGCATGGTACAAATTTATTAATATGAAGAAATGCAAAAATGTATTGCTTTTGGTATTTCCTATTCTGAGATGAGCAAGTAGCATGTAATGCAACTGTTTGACAGGTTAAATCAAATCATGCTTAGTTATTGTTTCAAACAACAAAATCAAGTAACATTTCCTCTTACGTTTTGTTATTGTAAAGGTGTTTTGTCTTTTTTTTTTCTCAAAGTTCTAAGGCAAAATGTCTTTTTTTTATTTCCTGCGTGAGCTTTTTAAATGTCATTATTTGGATTTTTAGTATTTTAACATTTACTTTAATCCTGAAGACACTTTTCGATTGTGTTTCATAAGAGACATCCTGGCCTCCTAAGGTGCAATTCTGCCATTGTACTAACATGAGCGACTGTCCTGATTCCAAAGGCTTTCACAACTCTGGCTTTTTGCCTTTCCCCCCACTTCGTGGCTCAGCATTATAAGACTGAACTGTCAGCTAGCATCGCGTGCTAAGATGCTAGCATCAGACAGGACGCTTTCCACACCAAGGACTGGTAAAAGCTAACAAACCAACAAAAAGGATGGTCCAACAATATAAATGTACATAGATATTGCAACTGCACAGCAGCCAAAAAGAAAAAAAAAAGAACTTTTTTTAAAAAAAGGATGAATTGTGTCATGTTCATGGGGACAGCCTTCAAAAGGTTGAAATTGGAATTGTTCTTCTGGATGTCAAAGGGATTTTCATGGCGCAATCATATCCTACACAATATGTACTCTTCAACATCTGGGTTACATAGGAAATGCACCCTGAGGTTTTAATAAGAAGAAGCCCCTACGGCTAAAACTTTAAATAAACTAAACCAAAAATGTTATTGATGTTTTATATATAGAGAGTAGTCACATTAGTTTTTGTTACTGTACTGTTTGAGGTCTCAACTGTACCGTATCACGGTAATAACATGGTTTTGAAACCTTTTTTTTATTTTGTCACAGACCTGTTGTCATAGTTGAAATGACGTTTATTGTAGATGGTATTTGAACAACTTCTGGAAATAGTTCATCAAGTATGTTTGTTGCTCATTGTTGTGATACATTAAAAACTGTATCTGCAAACCAGCTTGTGATCTTCAGATATTCTTTCCTTTTGTGCTCAGTGCATTATTTATTGTAACCTGTCAGATTAAGCTTTTATGCTCATTCCACTTTTAGCATTTCACTCAACATGCGCACAAAAGGACATTATCATGCATTTTACTGCAATATATTTCATCAGAGTGTATTTCAATCTTGCAATAATGTTGTTTTGGGGGCTATAATGAAGTGTTTTAGCTGTAATTTTAATGGGGTGGTTTTATTAGTGTGCTCTGATAGTCTTTCACAACAAATTGACTTTACCTTTGCCAGTTTTACTTACCAAATCATGAGCAGTTAATAAATTATGAACCCTTAAAATAAATTCAAGTGATTTAAAAGGGTAATTTAGTTAATTTTATGAATATTTTTTGCAAATTTCCTTCCAATTTCCTTTTACTGTTTTTGTGTGGGTGTCCATGTAATAATGGTCATCCTAGAGACTAAATGGTGTATTCCCCATCATTATGCTATTTGTGTTAATCTGAGAGCAGATGCTGGGGATTATGTACAAAAGTGTCTGCTAATCTGGATCTGATCAGGTGCAGCCACTGACCCCTCCCATATATCAAGGGGAGTGTCACCGCTCCGGATAAACATGTGGGGCCATGGCAAGAAACAAATAACACACCATAACATAAAATGAATCTCGAGCCTCGACACACGTATGTTACGCATGTGTAATGAGTGCGGTCCAGAACGATCTAAACTCAGGAAGGCAAAGCCCACACCAATGTGAGACAGAGGGGGGTGGCATTTTTAGATCAGAGGTCAACAAATGCTGTCACATTAAAAAAAAAATGCACCTCAGGAACAATACAATGCATCACAACCTGTCACCCAGACTTGTCCACCAGCGGTGTCAGGGTCACAGAGACAGACGACATTCACAAGTCATTAAATCCATGTAATGAAATTCCACATGGGCAGCAGAGATGAAGGGTAAGATGAGGATCTTTTCACTCCAGGAGAATCTGTTGTGGCCTTTGTTGTCCCGCCGTACGCGAGTGCGGCTGCACGCTGAAACCGCCTACACGCGTTAAAAAGCCCCAAAAACACCTTTCTTTTTTTTCTTCTTTTTTTTTTTTTCTCGCCCCCCTCTTCTGACTTCACCCCTCGTCCTTGACGAATGTGCTGGGCTCACAGGGTGCAACTGTTCTGCTGAGTGGCCCTTTCCCCGTTCCTCACCCCTGAAGTGCAGGCAGTTGCCAAGGTGCTCCCCTCCCCCGCTGAGCGTATTATGGAATTGAATGCGTTTGACCTTTCTGAAAAACAATGGCTGAAGGCCTTTCATTTCTCTGGCCTCCTCAGCGCCTACAAGGAGGACCTCTTCACTCTTTGTTTTTAACCGCCGTCTGCAAGGAATCCGCAAGCAAAACAACATTTGACCCACGCTCGCGGTACATTTGCGTGATGAATATCATAAAAAAAATGCTCCATTTTGTCACAAATCCCTAAAATGGCTGCATACCAATAACGAGGAAGTTCATTGGCATGGTTTGAGGCTTGATCTTGTTCTTTGGTGTTATTATGAGTCCAATCGACACCAAACAGAAGTGGATCGATGAATCATATTTCCTTGTGACAGCTTGACGTGTCTACTCTGATATGTTACTGCGCTGGTAAAAAATGTATGTTTTTGAGGCATAGATGCTAGAGATCAGTGTAATTGTGCGACAACGATTTGATGATGGGTCCCGGTTTTTCACTCGCTAGTAGACTTAGACTTTGTACCAAATCAGCTTTATTTATATATTGGTTGGGTAATTGATTTTACCCGCATCTCATAGATAAACCAGGCAAAATTACAATCGGGCTCAAGTGTATCCTGAGAAGTTGCACTGAAATATTGGACGAGGGCCGACGCAGCTCTATTTTGATGGGCATCGCGACCTAACCGCACTTCAGTGGAGGCGGCAGTTCAGACACAGCTTTGCTCAAGCGGGTCACAGCAGTGAGCCGCCTTGCCCTGAATACGCGATAAAAGGTTTACTGTAAATTCTAAATGGTGTTTTCTGCAACCCATAGATCACTCACGACCATTAGGGTTCCACCCTCGCAAGCGCAGCGCACCCTTCCAGCCACGGCTTTCCAGATGATACAGTATAGAGGCTGCGGTTCAGGCAGATCTGCCTTTGAATAGCCTGCAGCCAATGGATTTTCTCTGGATAATACAATGTTTTGGACAGAGAGGCAGGGATTAGTCCAGACGGATACATCCACCACCCCCCACATGCCCAATCTAATTAGACTGGAATCAGTTTAAGATGAAAGCAAGCCCTAGCATCACCGCACTAAATACTGGAATTAGTATTCCCCGCATGGGAATTTAATGACGGAGACTGAAAATCCAATCACATTCACTCCCAGTTTAGCCCCTCATGCATTGGGCCTGGACAATGACGAAACGAAAGAACAACAACAGTGATTTGTCTGTCAATAGATATCGACTACCATCACATCTGAGGCCACTCGCGTATTGGCGTTACTATGTTGTCATCATTTAACGAGGATAAACAGCTCATAATCAGATATTTAGACAGTCTCTTTCTAATGTAAACCTTTGTCACTTTCGGTCTATTCCAGAGGCCGCCCGACGCGCGCACCGGGACCAATCAGCTCTTGTGTTTATTTGAAAACGCGTTGGCTCCGATATGCGGACGCGCTCAAATGTCAGCATTTCATATTTGGAGCGTATGGAAAAAAAAAGAAAAAAAAAAAGAAAAGAAAACTTCTAGCCTCGTTTTGCTCATCCTCATTCATTTGTTCTTCTGTTCCAAGCCCGCATTTGCACAGAAAATCCTTTAACAGATTGTTGAAGTGCGGTTCTAATCTGATCTTTACATCAAAGCCCTGATTGCCGCATTGGAAATGAAACTGTCAAATTATTGCTATCAGGCAGACAGCATCAGATCCTTTTTAGTTTCTATTATCTTTCCGACTCGGGGCCCACATTTGCTGATAAAACAATTTTTCTGCACATAATCATATGAAACACTCCCAGTCTTGACTCTATCTTGCCCTTATTATTATTATTTTTCTCTGCCGGGGAATATGCAGTCAAGGGAACTCTATTTTAAAAACCACAAAAATGCGCACCATATTTCAGCGTCAGGTCGGTGATTAACGACACAGACCCGAAATAACTCCCGCACCTGGCTCGCATCCACCATTACACCTGAGAAAGCAGGAAGCCGTCCTCCCCCGTGCGCAAATACCCAACATGAAATGGTGTTATTTATCGCCAGCTGCATTCGGAGAGACCTGTTGTTCTTGCGGTTAACAGGTGCGGCGCAAGTTCTGAGAGAGAACTTTTTTTTTTGGCCCCCAGGAGGAAATTAAAGGTGCGTCTCTTTGTAACCGAGGGCATAAATATTGCTTGTGTGGACCAGAGGACATGGGACAAGGTGAGGAACACGGCGGCATTTTTCTTCCGATTTATCCAGGTGTCAGCGAAGGCCACACATATGCTAATATATAAAAAAGGAAATCTATATTTCTTTAAGTCTTTGTGTGTGTGTCTCTATGTGTGTGTGTGTGTGTGTTTTGGGTTGCAATTTCTTATTTTTGCAGTACAAATAGAGGTGTGGGGGGGTGGGTGTGGGTCTGTGTGGGGGTACACCTGACTTATTGTTGCATTGTGTATGAAGAACACAATCACTTCTCCCATCGCTACAAGACTCACAACCAACTAACACATATTTGAAAGTGAAAGAGGAGGCAGAGGTGTGATGGGGGGGGAAAGGTAGGCCCAAGAGAGAGAGAGAGAGAGAGAGAGAGAGAGAGAGAGAGAGGAAGACAGGCCAGGAGGCTGAAAGAGAGTGTCAGGGACAGAGGAGGGGAATGGAAGAATGAAAGAAAGTAGGTGACACAGGCAGCAAAATGAGCGAGTGATAGAAGTGAAGTGAGAGCAGGAGCAGGAGGGAGAGAAAAGGAGGGGCGACCTGAGAGAAATCAAACATGGGCCCCGTGCAGCAGAGGTGCGTCTGCAAACGAGCGTGTTATGGCAGCCCGCTGGGACTTCCCCGCCAGATCGTTTGTGCTGTTTCCCAATCTGTTCTGAGGAGCGGCAAAGCCCCGCGCGGGGACGTGTGAAGGCGTCGGGATGGGATTGCTTAAGACAGATAAAACAAGGTGTGTTTTTGATGCCATCTCGCGCGGACAAAAGCCTGATTTCCTGTTTTGCCTGTGACACAAAGGGCTGCTGTGTAGTTTGTTGAACAGTTCAAGGCTTTCTTGTTGTCGGGGCTGTAAATAACTAAACACGTGAGACGCGACGCTTACAGAGGTTCTGGATCCAGATGCTAAAAACTGAAAACTATGTGGGGCATTTTCTCCCCCGTTCTTTGGATTGCACCAAACAGCGTTAAGGCTCGCGTATATTCATTTAAATCTAAACTGCTGGGCCTTTTTTTTTTTTTTTTTTTTTTTTTTCATATATGCTGGACTTATGACACAAAAGCACAAAGGCAGAGATCAAAGCGGAATATTGCTTTACATTTTAAAGGCCGCCAAGAAGCCCGGCTCAGGTTTTGGTCGTCAGGGAAATAAGGGAGCAATGGAGGAGGGAATGAAGGAATTTTTAGGGGGTGATGGGATATGTCTCACTCCTCGTCCGGGCCGCACATTCATACTCTCCCCGAAAGCCGAAATCATAGCACGTGCAGCGGAAGAGCGAGCGGTGAGGAAATGGAAGCTAAATATAAAGTGACACGCCGCATTCCCCAGGTCATTCACAGGCCCCTGCACCAAATCACGGCGCTCCGGAGCGCGTCGTTTGTCACGCGCACGGACCGCGGCGCGGCGCTGGGAAAATTATACGCCGGCCAAATAAGCATTGTAATTCACAGAAACACTCATGAAGTCATGAGGACATGCATTGACATCAAATTGGCTCCAATTGGGAGCTTTCTTATGGCCCTCCGCGTGCATCAACTCAGCATCCTGGCAGGGACATTTGTAACAAAAAGCTTTTTTAATGATTAAAAAAATTTTAATGAGTGTCTGTGTTGCTCCCCCCCCCCCCTACCCCACCCCACCCCACCCCACCCCCCATTTTTGAGCCTTTAAGAGCCCTCTAAATCATTAAAACTTGCTCTTTCTTTGATTTCAAGGTCATTTGGAGAAATAAGGCAGACTTAAGTGGCCCTCGGACCAAAAGTGGCCTATATGCCAAAGACGGCAAATGAATGTAGCCTAATGCTTTTTAATTTGCATTCGTCTTTAAAAACGCAGAGGGAGCCATCTCCAAGTCGTAATAGGCCGAGATGGTTGGCAGTTGGAGGCCCTCTAGTCATTAGCAGCAAGGCAGCTCCTCTAAAACGAAGGCCTTTCTCATCTCATCTCAACTTAAGCCAATTACTCCGAAGATACATTAGGCCGCACCCCCTCACCCCCCCCACCCACCCATCCGCAGTTCATCTGCAAGTAATATTTGCGTCCGCCCGCGACCGACCTCTCGTACGTATGGATTCACCTCCTCCCCCGATCTGGGGCCGTTGGGGTCGAAAAAGAAAAAAAAAAAAAAAAAAAGAAAACAAAAGTCGCCGAGGCGGGCAGGGCCGGAGACTTTAGGAGGAAACGACGTGCATTGTTTGTTTAATCGCACGTTGCGAGATGACGCCGTAATTATGTTGTCAGCCTCCCGCTCCGGCTCGGCGGAACTGGGCCGCTCCGGCTCCCTCGCAATTCCACACTTGGAGCTTTAATAGTCGGCGATGACGCACGCGTCCTTTTCGCTCATCCCCGCTTTTATTGCACGCTACTGGAATCGGACCTTTCTTTGGGTGGGGGGGGCCGGGGTGTGGGTAAAGGACTGTGTGTCAACCCCCCCCCCCCACCCCCAAGTGCACCACAGGCAGGGGCAGGAAGTATTGCGCGCGCCATATTGAAAATGATGAAACGGCGGCGTCCTATTAGGGACTTTCCTGCGCGCTCGCCGCCGCTCCCTTGAAATCCCGCCGTTTCCTTTCTCCTCCCTGTTTCATTTTCTTTATCTCCGCCTGCCCCGGCCCTTCTCTCCATCTGCGCGAGGGTATGCGCCTGCGAAAAAGCGAACATCTCCAGTGAAATTGGTTTTTCCGTGGAGAAACTGATGGATCACTTTGTGTTCCTGACATAGTTGGGGATTGTTTATGTCACACGGACAAACACCAGCACGCACACACACAAACACACGCACATATACACACAAACACACGGGCAGGGGTGAGAGGACAAGGGGATTGTTTATGCTGGAGCCGAATTAATTTTTATGAGCTTTGGATTGCTTGTTTATGGGAAAATACACTTTTAAGCTGCAAGAGATGTAATCTAGATTGTAACATTCCCGACAATGAATTATGGGTTTGGAGGCAACAGCTGCAGCAGCCTTCCTCTCAACATCCATTTCCTCTCCTTTCACACACACACACACACACACACACGCACACACATGCACGCATACGCAAACACAGAGAGACGCAAACTCGCAGAAACGCAGATTAGCAGCAAAAAAATGTGGCCGCTTCCACAAACAGATGACTTCATATACCCGAGCAGCAGGCGCATTTATGCGCGCGCACGCACGCGCAACACCCCCCCGCCCCCCCGCCAACCGATGGCCGATGGTGCGATCAACTGATCTGGAGTCTGTCTGCTCCGTCACAAACGCAGAGGATGAAGAGCAAAAGAAAAAAAAAACAAAAAATACACATACAACAAAAAAAAAACAAAACAACCCCTTCCAATGTTTGTCCTGAAGGCGCCTTTTGATTATGGGTAACATTTAAGGCACATTAGTTCACATTTACATTCAGGCCTAATGAATATAAGCGTTTAAAATGCAGTTTCTGAGTCACAACGCTTTACCCGGCACGTTTAAAAATGTCAGACGTAGGATTTATTTGTCTTCCGAGCTAAAATTGCACCATTACCATCCACAACAGGAGTGATTCCATAATTAACTAAGCTACACGCATGCTGTGGATGCTGGGGGAGCGTGTCGTGTGTTAGCGGGGCTTTCTAAGGGTGGGGTGGGGGGCGGAGGGGGGGGGGCTGATGTAGACACACAAAAGGGTCTATATTTCACAATGGCACTCATCAGATGGCCTCTTGTTTAAAGAGCACCTGCTCATAGATAAGGATCCGTGCACGCGAGCCATAAACCATCATTTAGGCTCATTTCCAAGCAGTTAAAACACGACGTGGCAGAAAATGTCGCTTTTTACGTTTATTCCACAGACCTGGAGCTCATCGCACGCCAACAAAACTGCCCCAGAATCTGAAAATAAAGGCATAAATATTCTGAACTATATGCACTTTGCACACATATTGATGAAATAAAAAGTTTCTCTGCGAGAGATGATCGAAACCTGATGTTAAAAAAAAACAAAACAAACACTCTAACAAGAAAATTTATAAAGAAACCACAGTATTTTGCTGTATCTCATGTTGAGGACTTTGTTCGGAGGTGTTTTTTGGGGTTTTTTTTGCCCTCCTTCTTATCAGCTTGAGCAAGAAGCAGCAAGCGTGTTCCTGTGCAACATATGTATGTATGAAAGAACAAACGTGATTACAGATTCTGGACCGTCTCAAGGACAAAACGCTGTGTTCCTCCAGATTGCTGTTGACAGCCTTGCGTGTGTGTGTGTGTGTGCGCGCGTGTATCTGTGTGTGTGTGTGTGTGTCTGCACTTTGCCGTGCTGCTTTTGTATTTGTGGCGCCGCGTTTTAAAGGAAAAGGCCACCTTTGTCCACGTCCCGGTGAGCCGCGTGTCCAATTAGCTTTGGTTTTTACTTCGGTCTGCCTGTCTGTCTGTCTGTCTGTCTGCCTGTCTGTGTGACTGTCTGTCTATCTGTCTGTTTATTTGCCTGTCTGCCTGTCTGTCTGTCATCTGTCTATGTGTCTGTCAGTAATTCTCTGATTTCAATAAGAAAACAAAATACTATGATGTTTAAGCTACACTAGTAAAGGCACCATAGTGTGTGTGTGTGTGTGTGTGTGTGTGTGTGTGTGTGTGATATTTTCCTGTACAGCTGCTGTCCTCTGTGGTTCCATCTTGCCTGTTTTTTGGTGTCATGACAATCTACTTCCTCCCACTGTGTGCACACGCGCTGTCTCCCTGGTACCCCCCACCACCACCACCACCACCACCATCACCACCAGCAACTCCCCCGCCCGCCCTCCCCCACACGTCACATTCACATGCAAGCGTGCAGGTGATGTACTCGGGGAAAACGCTGTACTGTAATTGTGTCGCTCGGTCTTCCCGCGGTGTGGCAGACGCTCGCTGCCCGTCTGCCCGCCTGCCTGCCTTCAACATGCCGGAATTACCAGCAGAGGGGAAAAGAGGGATGGAGGGAAAAGAGGTGTGTGTGTGTGTGTGTGTGTGTGTGTGTGGGGGGGGGGTTACCATTAAAATGCAAAATCACCACTGTGGCGTAGTGCAGCACCTCGCTCCCTCACTACTTCTCCCAGGCAGCCATCTTATGATGGAACGAGTGTGTGTTTGATGGCGTGTGAGACACTGTGTGTGTGTGTGTGTGTGTGTGTACATCTATACTATATGTCTGTGTTTGATAGAGTGTAGAGTCGAGCTGCAGTAATGTGAGATGGCGAGGGGTTGGCAGGTGTACGCGTGTGTGTGTTTGTGTGCGCGCGCGCGAGTGTGTGTGTGTGTGTGTGAGTGTGTGTGTGGCAGGGGCGATAAATCAGAACAAGGTAAAGGCTTTTTAATGCAGCGGACCCCTCTTCCAGCCTCCATCTTCTGTCAGGGCTCAGTAAAAGATGAGAGTCCCCTGGGGAAGAGCACTAGCCCGCAGCATAGCAAGACAACGCCGCGGGTCACACACATAAATGCACACAGGAGCCCAACACCTAGCCACCGACTAGGCCTTGTGAATGAGTGAATACATGAATAACTGGATCTGCTGAATGCATGAATATATAAATAAAACTTTCCACGGGAGCCGCGCTTATTGATGACCACCCCCTCTCAAAATAAATGCGCTTTTCAAATGATTTCCAAACGAATTCCTAAATGATTTATGGCGGGCGATATTGCATTTGTATCAGAGAAAATATTTTTTTTTCGCAAAATAAGAAAAAAAAAAAAAAAAAAAAAAAAGAAGCAGAATAGATATTTGCTTCATTTCCACCCGTGCTCCTAAGGTCAACCGGAGTCTCTTGTCGATGATGTGCCTCGAGTCTTGAAGCAGCGCCGAGTTTTAGGGGGCCGGATATGAAAAATATGCGGAATTTGCCAACATCTGACAATACTTAGCCGCCAATATAGCTCCTGTCTGATAGAAAAATGTGTTTTGAATTGGAGAAACTTTGTTTTTGTTTTTTTTTTTTTTTCCTGGATAACCGTTTTTTTGGGGGGGGTTTTTTCCATTGTGAGGAACCTATAGAAAAAAAAAAAAAAGCAGTGATATAACTGCTGAATGTTTGCGAGGAGATTGTTTTCGATGGTGGAGGGAGGTTTCCAAGAGCGTGGCCCAGAGGACAAGCACGAACACTTGAGAACGGGCCCAGAATATCTGTCAAGGGCCCCACAGAGGAACCACTGATATATTAGCGAAGAGGATGAAACCAGAGACTATAGAATGCTGGGGCTTTCTGGATATTATTTAGCATATGTAACTCTGCTCTCATAGTGTTAATATATTTTTCTTATTCTGTGGGCTTTACGGGAATATGAATCATCCATCTCAACTGGTTCTCCTTGATGTCACAATCCACCTGTCTTCCAGAGTCTCAGTACTTTTCCACCACCTCACCTCACCTCACCTCCCTGCCCATGCCCCGCCCACCAATTAGTCACACCTGAAGCCTATTCACCCGTGCTCAGACGTCGTATTTATGCCCCCAGGTTTACGCGCGACCTTTGTCAGTTTGTGCTCTATAGAATGCACAATTTTACAGTCCTTTTTCTCCTCCGACAACCTCGAACCCTTCCTTCAACATCACAATCCAAGGTTTTCCTACTCACAGGTAAAATAACTGTGGCAACACAAAACTGACACTGTACCGCGTGTGTGCCTGGGCGTGGGGGCACGTTGGGTGGGGAGGTGAGGTCCAAGCGCACGTTTTCCGTGCGCTGGCCAGGCTTTCCTGTGCATGCGCCTGCGTGCAAATGCGGGGCTGAGCAGGTTAATGTCGGTTGACACTGATCTCCTGGAGGAGATGAGAGTAGCAGTGAAACCTTCACACACAGGTATCCATGGCAACTACACACATACACACTAAAAAAGAAAAAAAGAAAAAAAAAAACTATATATATTCCAGATTCCAAGATGCTGAAATGCACAAATTGTCATTATCCCGCAGCCCCGTACTTAGCAGGGTTGGGCTTTTGCTGCCTGCTGTTTTCATTGTTCAGTATGTTGCCTACATGTAATTTAAAAATTCCTCCTGTTACCTTTCTTAGGCAGGGATTCCATATTATCTCTCCATGCTGGGTTAATTCTCCTCTCCCAAACCACATGAGGATGCTTCATTGAAAATATTTTAGCCATAACCATAAATGTCTTGCTGTTTCATGTACATTCATCTTCAGCTGTGCTCTGTACTGTTGTTTTTTTTTTTTTTTATGAAGGGATGTAATTCTAGTGAGACGGACATACATGACGTGATATCAAATATTTATGTCACTTTACATGCACGCCTGCTTATCCATGATTACATGGCTTGTAGGAGCATTGATTGACATGTGATGGGGTATTGAGTTCATACTGTATTGTCTTCCTCTGCTGTTAGTGATAAATAATCCGATCCTTAACAATATATATTCACGGAAATCGAGTAACTGACACCTGGGGAAAAAAATAATGCTTGAGCAGAAATGGAAAGAAATTCAAAAGTGTAGAGAGTGTAGAAAAGCAAAACTTCCACTATATTTTTGTGATCTTGACATAAATATTAATGCAAATGAACATTTTGATATTGATATTTTAATTTTAGTGCCCGATAGCAATTGAAATGTCTAAAATAGTCATTAAAATGTCACTTCCCAGTATATAGCTTATCTTTTAGCAGCCCTTTTATGAAGAATATTCCAGCAATAGGTGCATTAGTGCGAGCATGCCTCCTTTTTCCATCTCTTTGAGGGGAAATGGTAACCGCGTCGTGTCCTGCGCCACATTCCTGAACAAGCAGAGGTTCAATCACATTTGCAGAAGTTATCGAAACGTTCAAAGAGCTCAGCTGGTGCCTTAAGCCTCAGGAAATTCACTGAGACATCTGGAGGGATGTGTGCAGATCATTGCTCATTTAGTTTGTTCGGGGCATCAACAGGAAGAGGACCGAGAGGACTAAACGCACGCGATGTTGAGGGATACATACACACACACACACACACACCAGCAGCTTTGGATCGTTCAGCAGGCGTGCCACAGTGCACCTGTATATAATCTCCCCTCCTGATGCCCTCTGGTCATTCGTCCAATCCCCTTGCTATTCCTCGCTGGGCGCATCCAATGAGAGGAACGTCTGGGTGAAGGTCGCGTCCATCTCTTCAGCCCTATCCCAGGGGTTAGACGACGTGAACAATACCAGAAGTTGAATAAAAACCCAGCCAGTGTCTGTTTTCTGTTTTTTTATTTGATGTAGTCAAATACCTCACTTGTTCCAGTTCAGTAAAAGTCTGGAAAAAGCCTTCAGATCAGACGGTCATAATGTCTTTAATAAAAAAGAAACTTTAAAGTAAATAGAGTCAGATGCTGAATAAAATACGTAATATTGTGCTTATACAAATCTCCCCTGACATGTGGGACGGTATGCAGGCTGGCTCTCTGGGATATCTTTGTATCTGTGGTGGAGTAGGAGGATGCAGCCTACATTGAAACTTTTTAAAGTTATACAGTGGCATAACCTTTATCGACATGCATCATATAATGCTTACCTTTTTGTCTATTTTCCCCACCTTCAGAACTTCCACTTCCAAAACACGCGAGTACAGGTGAACAAATGGCTCCCGAATTATCCTGGGCCTCGCGAACAACGAACGCGCAGGCTGAATTCTCCAAACTGTCAAATAAGCACGGCTCGGCTGCTCTCGCGGCGTCAAATATAACCAGACAAAACCTCAACAGTGCGATAAAAGCTCAGGAAATTACTTCCTTATTTTAGATGTGATTGATTGTTCGCCTGACCTGTTAGACTGAAGAGGTGGTTAAGAGGAGGAGGCAGACTAACATAATTGGGCCCGATGGTATCCAAAGCCCGGCAGGTGTTGCAAAACCTCTCATAACGTTGGTACCCGGAGCGACTGGAGCCTTCAACTTGACTACACTCAGGATTTGACTACCTTCGAGGAATTTTGGCGTTTCATGTTTGGCGTGTCTTTTATTGAATATATGAAATATGAGAGATACTTGTAACTCCTGCCGACATATTGGACGCGCCACAAGAAAAAAAAAGAAAAGAATATATGGCAGCATCTGCGGTGTCAACAAATAAATTGTGTGTTTTTGTTTCATCTTTTCCTGGCAGGAGAAAGAATGCCACCCCTCCTCCCTGCGTTGAAAGCGATGTCAGTGGTTGGAAATATCTCAGCATTTCCAGAGAGGCCTAACTCCCTCACCTGCGGACTAACAGGTAACGGGGTCAAGCCACATCAGAAATGGAATCTTGGGCAGATGTTTGTGGGAGCGGGAATTCACGCTCTGTAATTTCATTAGCGATGCACTGGGCTTTTGTGTGTCCTTCTAGCCATTTCAAATGAAGAGGTAAAAGCCAGGCGTAAGCTTAAATGACAACAATTTCTGCAAGAGAAATATTCATGTGTGAATCAGAGCTATTGTACTATCCTTATTATTATCTGCAGGCCGCGGGCTCTGTTCCAATTAAAGAATACCACAGATGGACTATTCAACAAGCATGCACACAAACCAACCTACAATAGGTAGTGTAAAGTACCTAGTATTACAGAGCCCAGAGAAGAGCTTTTTACTTTAAAACTATTTAATCAGGAAAATCAACGCCTTACATCAAAGAAATGGAGATGAGGGACAGGAGGATAAAGAGGCTCATCAAAGAAGGAGATCTAGTTAAGGATTCAACGCCCTAATTCCCTTTCTCTTAAAACCTTCGTCAGAGGGGGCATGGGGCCAATTTGCTCCCTAAATGGCTGCGTGTGAATGTGCAGATTGCTTTGCATAGCCGCTGGGGAATCTGGGCTTCTTCCTCTTTTCCTTCTCCACACGGAGCCTGCGAATTAGAAAAGATCCAAAGACAGATAGGCTTAACGGAGCCCTAGCTAGCCTTCCTTAAGTCCAGAGTTCTGTTCCAACTTTCAGCTAATTCAATCCATGGCCCAACTCAATTAATAGGCTTTAATGCACTGTCTCTTCTTTATCTTTTCTCTTTCCTGAGGACTGGGGACTTCATTTAAGAGTTGCGTAGTAATATCTGCGAGAAGGATTGGATTTGTAAGTCTGTCGACAAGTTAAGACAGTGATGTGTCGCTGTGGCTTTAAGGTTGATCTTATATGCATCTAAAGCTCAGACATCTCTTTCATTATTGCTGTCAGGGAACATTACATACATTCATATACTGTAGTGCATAAATATCGACAAATGCACACTGTATATGCACTGATATTTGACTCATTAGTCAAAACGTCCTTGATATGAGAGAGGACCCCCACGTATGTCAAAACCAATCATGATCTAGGACTCTAACCCCACCTCAAGGTATATGGTTTTTATTCCAACTAGGGGCTATTTCAATACTTCCATATGAGCCTTAAACCATGCAATTCATTACTTTCGGCCTTGGATTACCACCAAGGACTTATACTCTAAAGGCCTGCAGAGGTTCTCGGAGAAATGATCACATTGGTCAGTAAGGTGAATAATTTAAGATCAAGCAGGAGGGCAACTCGGTATTCTTTCGCAGAGACAAATATTTCACGCTTTATCCTTTCCGCTCAGCAGAAACATTAACCTCATCTGAGTGCAAATGTGTGTATGTCTGTTTTGAGCCTGGAGATCAGAAGCGGGCTCCGTGCAATAGGCTTTCTATCACGCCTGCAGTTCCGATTGATCGGCTTGGCAATCAGCAATTAAGCCCTAGTGATCAGAGCGGGAGAGGGGAGGTGGGAGGAGGGAATAAGAGAGGGAGGTAGCCAACATCCCCCTTCATTCCCACCCCAATCCACTCGTCAGCCAAGGAAAGGCTTCACTCAGCTGGGTTGCATTTGGCCAGGGGCTGGGCTCACTTGTGGAGGTTAACTCCAGCATAAATAAGCATCTTTGGACTCATTACAGGGATTAGAGAGTAATTCGCCTGCGAGGAAGGAGATGACTGCCTGGGTTTTGGTACAGTTTACTACAGTCTTATAGGGGCGAGGGCCCAGGAGATTACAGAAAGGGAGAGAGACGGAAAGGCAGCAGAAGAGAGAAAGGCCAAGGGAAAAGAGGGGCTGGTTGTCAAGTGTGTGTCTGTGTGTGTGATTCAATCCAAGCCCCCGGCTGCCCCCTTGATCTTCACCATGTTGGGGTGCTGTGAAAACGGATAATGGGAGTCAGAACGACTGGGCCTGTCTACAGAGAAGTGTGCTGATTGTTATAACTTTCCCCCATCTCTTTCTCTCTCCTCCACTTAACCAGATAAACACCCAAGAGGTAGCACTCTATCAATTTTAATGATGTTGAAACACAATTTAGGCACAAAATACACAACAAATGCTAATTTGGCCATGATGAGAGGCATCAGAAATTCCTCTCATTATTTATTCAGCTGACTTTCTGCATTTTTCATCAGAACAAATAATCCCATTTCAACAAATACACACGGCAAATTCAGAGCATAAATCAACACAGTCACTCGTCAAATATATGCTGTGTGGTTCTCTGCAGTCCGTCCACTGCGCCAAAGACAAATAGTTCCTTCCAAAGTCCAGCCGGAGAAAAGGAAGGGGGCAGAGGAGAGTCAATACAGGAGCACATACATTAAACATGGCAGGTCTATGTGTGTTCAGAAAAGACACAGCCATAATAAAGAGAGGAGTCTATTTATAAAGTCTTACAAGATGACCATGTGAGTCTTCCAAAAACCATTAAATACATGTTGACATATGCTTTATTCATATGTGAAAAAGGCTGGGTTTAATAAACAGTTGATTTAATTGTTCAGCATATGACTCTTGACTTGGCTCCCCTGATTTTTGAAAAGTCCAGCTCCTTCACGTTATCTCCATCTGTATCCTCAATGGTTTAGTTTGGCCGGCCTCCACCCCACATTTAGGACAGGAGAGGCCTGGCTCCGCAATGCTGTAGCTTTTGATGCAGTAGTAACAGAAAACATGGCGGCAGCCCACTGTGTGAGGCATGGTAGGCCACTCCCCACACAAACCGCATTCTTTCAAGAGCCCGTGTCCGTCTGATGCTGCGTTTCTGTCTGTCCCCGCTCTTCCAAAAACAAAAGAAGACACGGTAGCCTTCAGTTTCCTGGTATTGATCAACGGTAACAGGAAAATGAGGAACTCGGAGAAGCCGTGCCACAGGAGCTCGCGGTTCATATACTGGTAGGTCACATCCCGGACCACGTTGGGTTTGCTGAACACCGCCTGAGTCCCCACGATCCTTTCAGCCAGGAGGGGGTGCTGCCCTTTCTTTAGGAACACAAGGAAGTTGATGAGACTTGCGATATGAGCGATACTAGTAACGAGGTTGAAGCATTTACGGAGACCTTGCGTGAATAATCCGCCGTCGTGGTCGGTCAAACCCAAGCAAAGCAGAAAACTGTGGGAACGTTCCCTGAGCCAGCGGGTACCTACGTTGAGCAGCGCCAGACCCCATTTCTGTCTGCGGGATAGCGGTCTGTAACGGGCCGTTGAGGAAATAAGGTTGTGGTAGCGCAGGCTCAGTAAGGATTGGCCCACAGTGGTGCTGTTGGAATATAAGGTGAACCTCCATAAAAGCAGCTGGAGCAGAGCCCTCAGTTCGGGCTCGGCTGGAGTCAGGAGGCCTGGGCGGCAATTCTGAAAGCACTGGGAGAACTGGGTCCAAAGCAGCTGCTCGAAGGCTGAGTCTAGCTCAAGGGCGTCCAGTTGGTCGATGCGCAATACTGGTGCCTGTGGGTCAACATCTTTGTTGGAACCAGAAGGCCCAGGTTCCCCCTTGTCGTCTTTTCTTTCTGAACCTGTTGACAAATAAGGGAAATAAGGGTAGTCCGTTTTAAGGATTTTCAGGATACAATTATATACAAGTAAAAAGATGGATAACTTGGTGCTACTCAGTCACAATAAAAATATAAACATATAGCATTACAGGAATACTGCAGCAGCGAGTTACATTATAAACACCTGCAATACAGAGGTGGACCTATTAAAGGACAAGTGGGCTAGGCTGAATGAAGCTCTGAAGGTGAGGGCCGTTCTGATGGAAAGGATATTTTTCTTTACATAGGAATCGAAATCACTTTTCACATGTAAAACCCGTCCTTAATGCAACCTTTGAGCAGCGCAATGCAGAGGAGCGGGGGGGGGGTTCTTTCCAATTTACCAACACACACAAACACCCGCACACACACACACACACACGAGGTGAAACCCAGGGGCTCTTGGTGCCTGCTCCCTCTGGAGATAGGGGTGTGTACAAATCACATCACCAGGGATTAGGCTAACGGCACAGTCTCTGGAACACCGTAAACATCCGCCAAAAGTGGAACAATTTTCCTCACCCTAGAGTCGGGTCCATATTGGATCTCACCATTGTGAGGTCCGGACTACTTTGTGCTGCATGCGTTTCCAAACTGCTCAGTCCAATCCATTTATTTATTTATTTATTTTTTTATCTGGCCGTTCCTCACATGAAACGCTTAAGAAGTGGGGAGACTAACTAACACAAGGAGAGACAGAGCAAGAGGTGCACAGAAAGAGGAGAGAAAGGGAGCCAGACGGAGGGAGAGAGACGGAGAGGCCTTTTTCTGACAGTGGCTTTTGTGTCTTGGTGAACGGGATTTGTCACGAGGCTTTAAGAGAGATTTCAGCGGGGTAAATATGGCAGTTCTGACAGAAAGGGAGAGAAATGATGGTCACTTTAGACACTTTCAGAGGAAGTTAAAAAAAAAAAACAACATTTTCTCGTATGCGGTCGCAGCGCTCGGGTTTATTGCGAACGCGCGGGGCCATATGCGTATTCATGATGTTTCAATAGAGCTGGGATACACGGTCCAACAAAGTTAGAATTAGCAAATGAATGGGGGGGGAAAGTGTGAATTCGCATTTGAGTAAGCAGGTGTGACTAATGCACTGAGCTGCATTTGAAATGCTGCCATGTTTAGTGACTAGAACCTTGCCTGTGATGGAAGTTGAGTTTGGATTAAAAAAAAAAAAAAAAAAAAAAGAAAGAAAATAGGTCTGAATTAGAATGGTAACCAATAAACAGGCTCCATCTGTTTAGCCTAATCTCAAAGTTTGTTTTTTTTTTCCCTTGATAGGTATGAAAACACAGATTATGTCCGTGCGTGCGTGACTGCGTTTATCAGGTGGCAGGGGAGAAGACTTGATCTATGCAGAGCTTTGATATAGAGTTAAATTAATCTATCGGTCCATAGTTCCACACACAAAGGCAGGTGGTGGAAATCCCTGTCACAGCAGTGGCGGAGCTCTCGGGAGAGTAAACCCAGCCGGGTCCAATATTCCTTTCAAAGCCTTTTATCGAGCAGTTTACAAGTTATGAATGAATATGTTTTATTTGGGGAAACACTGTATTGACAGCCACCTATCAATAGTAATGTGACTATTGTCAAGGGTCTGTCAATATTAATGTAATTATGATGTAGAGGGATCAGAGGGATGCTGGAGTCCGGGGCCAAGTAACATCTCCTGCCCACTGCCATATCAATAGCTGGGATTGCTATTGACAGCTTCCCTTCAGACTTGGAGCACTTGCCAAATATATAACAAGCAGACACTTCAGTCAATGCCGAGCTGCCTATAAAAATGACGCATTTGAATTTACAGGTTCCCTTTTTTCCCCACGAGGAACCACAAATCTATGTTCCTTATGAAAGATTTGAGATCCACAATCAAAAGGCGGCGTGTTCTATGGCGTGTCTATGGCGCTGAAAGGAAAGGACTGGGCAGAGTTGCATGTAAAGAGCGCTCTCCAATGCATTCACGTTCACCTGAAGTGGTGTTTTGTTTTGGGTTTTTTGGTTTTTTTTTTTCCTCCCAGTGGTTGTCTCCCGGGTCAGGCGCAGCGTGCCCTCTCTTAGCGAGATGGCAACCGACGTCAAGATTGAAGGAGTCGGGTGAGGAATTACAAAGGGAAAATCTAAAAACGATAACCCCAAAGTCAGGAGTCTCGCTTTTAGCGGTAAAAATTTTTGGAAGGAATATTAAAGGTTATTTTTGAGTCAAATCAGATTTTCTTTATGGTTAACTTTTGCTTTTGTGTGGAGACAAAGATGACTCAAGGCTGACAGCCATAGCTTCCAGACTGGAACAACAACAACAATATTCAAACTCACACTTCAATAGCTTCAAAGATTTAAAAAAAAAAAAAAAAATGAGATGGGGGGGGGTGTGTGTGTGTGTGCATGACCAGGGTTGTGAAGGAGACATGAGGCAACAGAGGTGCACGGAGCATCAGATGGAAGCCTTGCAGCTGCACTGGGTCCTCTGAAAACTAGACAATGAGGTCTGATGACAGCTAGGGTACGGAGAGCCGGCCGTGCGAGAAAAAAAAAAAAAAAAAAAAAAAAAAAAAAGAAAACAAAAAAAAAAGTGGAGCACATCAGAAAACCTCGTCATGAAGAGCTCAGCTGGAAGGTCTGAACTTCCGACTACAGTCAAGGGAAATAAAACTAGAAACTGAGGGCACAGATAAAAATGAAATGGGAAAGAAAGGGAGATACAGATAAGCTCAAGCGTCTTCCAAGGAGCTGACCTTGGGACTGGCGAGCACAATAAGAGGAGGGAACGTTCCTGGAGCATGCACGGCTCAGCCACAGCATCCAGGGAATAGCCCATAGACAGGGGAGAGGCTACATTTTCCCCTTGACCTTGATTTTTGGCATCAAGGGATAGGATGAGGGGCGTTTAGGGCAAGGGGCTACTGGGAAATTGGAACATCTCAGGAGGATAGAGTGTTGCCATTTCTTCTGGATACAAGTCCTGAAGCTGCACATACATGTCAGACACGTGTACCCCGGTCTCGGTTTAGATTGTAGCGTGGTGTTGGGCTTAAATACCTATGCAGTTATTTAGTGTACTTAACCTAATATATTAGCCGGAATAATGCAGAAATATTCACTTTGCTTTCTTTGAGTATTGTAGCAATAAATGGGTTTAAGATTGGCAAAGCGTACAGGATTACAACAGTACCATTTCCTTTTTCACTCATGTAAATTAATTTGTGTAAAAGGCCTGGTGAATAAAACCTATTTCTCTGAGCACTCCTGTCTCATGACCACCCCCCCACCCCCACACACACACACTTTATGGCCCCTCTCTTGCAAGGAACGTGCGTGGGCCTATTAGCTATGGCCTGCTAATGTCCTCACTATGAAAACAGATGAGAATGTCAGATTTAAAACTTTGAAGAGAGTGATGTCATACAGCAGACCGCAGGCATTACAGGGATGCTAAGATTACCCAGGCGGCAACCAGACTAATTGTTATGAGTCTGTTTCATGAAAAATGAATGTGTGCAAATGCACAGAGGAGTCTTCGGGCTGTGTGTGTGTCACACACTAATGCTTTATCAAGGCTCTCCTGTTTCTCTAATCACCCAAGACTCCTTCAAGCCATGGGGCGAGGGCCAAGTTAATGCCTGAACACAGAAAATACGCATCACTCCATCTAATGCACGGGGAAAAAAAAAAAAAAAAAAAAAAAACTCAGTCGGCTTAATCTGGGTTTGCTCGGAAGGTAAATTATTTAACAGAATTAATTGATTTCATGAGTATGACGGTTCAGAATGCTAAGGCTGTGTGAGTAATAAGTACTGGGGGTTTGGAGAAAAACAACTTAAAATGTAATGAAACATTTAGAGGACAGAGAGGCACAATGAATGTGAAGGAAAACACGGAACGTTGAGAGAGCCAAGGTTGTCTTTTTGAGGGGGATCATTTGGGCTATACTTCTTGCAGAAAGCACGCGCCATGCTATAGAATATTTAATTAGCCTCCTCGCCTCTCGCTATCTACGCAAAAGGCAAGTAAGATAAACGATAAAACGCATCATGATTTTTTTGTTTTTTTTTTGTTTTTTTTTCTCCGAGGCTTGAGGAAGTGTTAAGGACTAAGTTAGACAATGTCGTCTTTGCGACTTCGCAACGCGACTTCTGCAACATCCAAATGTGATTCATGCCTTTAGTGCTTTGCAGGGAAAAATAACGTCAAGGGTTTTAATGGAATCTGTGTACTCCGAATGACAACTGTAATTATATCCACCACCGCATTTCTTAGTTATCGGCTATTCTTGAATGTTTCTTGATTTGTGAAAGTAGTTTATACATTCTGCTGGCACAGAGAATGTATACTTACTAAAACATGGACAATACAGTGATGGCTTTCATACTGACTTTCATACTTGTTCAATGTGTAATTACAGACTTTTTTTTTTTTTTTTTTTTAATGTGTTTAAGGTTTGAAAAGGCAGTATTTTGACCATGAATTGAGTAAACAAGTGCATATACATGCGTACATGTCCACAAAAAAAAGGAAAAATGAGACAGTAATTGGATGGTGAGAGCGAAAAAAAAGTCTTTATCATTTAATAAGCCCAAAAAAAGGGGGGCAGCCGAGCATCGCAGCGGACCCCCAAATACTTGGAGGGTCCTGCGATGAGCCGGCGGTTCGTCCAGGGATGCACCCTGCCTTCACCCACATGCAGCTTTGGACAGGCTCCAGAAGCCTCCCTCTGACCCCACAAGGGAAATAGTGGCCAAGAATAAAAACAAAGCGACGCACACACACACGCACGCACGCACATACACAAAACCCCTATGAACCTCAATGTCAATATAAAATCAATATAAACCAGCAAACAAGTTATTACTGAATTCATTGTGGGAGAGTCCAGAAATGTGTTCTACTACATGAATACAGGAAGGTGAGGATTTCTTTTGAAGAAGCCCAGAAAAATCTCCTGTTTTTTAATTGCTTGCACTCATCTGGAAACTATTGAAATGACCTCATAACCCAGGAGTGATATCATAGCCCAATTTAAATTCAGTGACTACCTTAAAACACTCTCATTACACTAAGTGTTTAGCTCCAGAGAGTGCCTATTCTTCAATCTCGCGTAATCAGCCAACTGCTCAATATTCACCACTTAATGACACTGTCTCTTAATTTTTTTTTTTAGGTTTTTTTTTGATTTTTTTTTTTTTATTATTTTCAGCCCATGCCCATCAGTCTTTAACAACAACAAAAGCCAAATCTGCTCCATTTTGATAATAAGGCAAGAGCATTATGTGATAATCACAGTGGGGATTAGGTTTGGGAGGGGTGTATGAGAGTCAAAGCCACACGAAAAGAGGAGAGATATATGCAGGAGGCAGATAAGAGCGGTGGAGTGATGATTGGGGTGAGAAAAATAAAATCTCTTGAAAATCAATAAGATCAACTTCGCCTGGCCTCTCGAGGCAGAGTGTTTTGATCTTTGGCACTGATTATTTGGGAGAATAGGGGAATTTATTTTAACCAGCTCCAGGAGGATCACACGCTGTCACGAAGTTAGATAACCGGAGCTGCGCTTGATGCATGCATTATGCATTCTACACATCCATATATACCCACATATTATTTAACTGACATTATTTAACTGGTGACGTGAGGGGAAAATGCGACAGGTGCTGGCTTCGGATACGAGATCGACTCGGATACGCAAACGCATTTAGGCTCAACGTGAGAATAATGCAGAAAGCATTGCATATCTAACAAGTCAGCAACGTTATATTTACCCATTTCTTTTCATTGGGGACTGCTGAACTCTGTTCCCAGTCCAAACTGGCATGACACTGGTGTCTGAGGAGAGCGCATTGTGTTTCCGCGTTGCGTCATCAAAGTCCGCCCCTTTAGGACCGTTGACCAATGAGGTGAATCAACGTCCCGCATTACGAGGCCATCGGGAGAAATGAGCCAATCAAGAGCCTCGGGCATCCAAGGCAGCGGTGAAGCGCCGAGGAAATAGGTCTAACTGGAAATTAATACAATTGGATTTTCTCCGTTGTAGAAACGTCCCATGGCGACCAAGGTGTTACTACATAAACAGCAGTTTAATCTAAGTCACAGAGGCCATGGTGTACACGCATTCAAAAAAAACAAACAGGTATTTGAATTGTCGTTTTGTGTAATATTGGGGTCAGGAGTCTGTGCACTGATTCGAGAGATACGTGATCTTAAGTGTTCTCTATCTAGGCTGCATCCGATATTAAATGAGCGAAAAGACAACGACAGTCAGGAGAGAGCTTGAATCTGCCTTCTTGAAGAGGGGATGCTCGGGATCGTAACTTCTCTGTCCCTGCAGATGGAGTCAAAATTTGGGGTGCGGGACGCTGCGACACGTTCCAGCAGCATCAGGCAGCTTCTGAACGAGCTCGGCGAACTTGACGCGCAGGGGACGTCACGCGTGGAAACGAGGTCCACGCCAGGATGCGAGGGTCTATTTGAGGCAAGTCATGTACCACGTGGGCGGCGGATGGATACACACCGAGGTAGCGTGGCCGAGCGGTCTAAGGCGCTGGATTTAGGCTCCAGTCTCTCTGGAGGCGTGGGTTCGAATCCCACCGCTGCCATTATGCTAGTACGACTGTAATTGCCACCGTCAAATAGTTATGATCCAAAATCAGCTTCTTATGGAAATCCGCCTCTCCTACGATCTAAAACCTTCACCGTAATCATTATTATTTCTCTTATTCTTTATGCTCTCAATAAAAACTCCAGACCTGGAATGGACACCACATTTCTCAATGGATCTTCCTAGACCCTGAATCGTCATGGTCATTCAGACAACAGATTGAGTTAACACTATAAATCATTATTAAAGGACCCATTTGAATCCGAAGTGTATATATGATTTGTAGATTCCATTTGTTGTCATTAGGTTATTATCCGTCCAATATAAACCGAACCTGTATCCCGTCCACTTTGACTTGGGTATGAGAAGATGACCTCAACCCTGTCAGATAAATGACAAGAGGAAGCAAAGGGGGTGCTTTCATAAAGCCACAGCACTTGTAACAGGTGGCAAATTGCATTATGCTTCCATCTAAGCTGCGAGGATCAGGAACACAGGTCCACGCTCATATTTAAAAAAAAAAAAAAAAGAGAGGATTCTAATCATCAGGATTGTCATGTGACATCATTTAGGTTCCAAATGTTGCCTGTGTGAGATAGGTTGTGCATCAAAGCAAGTGTAACAAGGTTTCGGAGATGGGTTTCGGTCAGCCAGCCCCAGTCGTGGGCCTCCTTAACAAGGTTATGTGTTAAGAATCCAGGAGCTTCCAAGTTCTAAAGGTTGATATAAGCAGTTAGTCATAAACCTTGTCATTTGAAAACAAAAGACTCATTCATCCATGAAGCGCTTGTAGTATTATGATGTTCCTAAATGCATTTAAAAACGTAGATCATTTAAACTCATTTTGAATATTTCCGAAGGTACTTTAGACTAGCAGACTACAAAGAGTGCTAGCATGCTATTTAGGATGATCTGTGTGTTTTTAGTTGCACACTTTAAAACACAATATCAACCCCAAATGTTTGCTTAGATACTGTCACATCTTGGAGTTCAAGAAGTTATTTTCCCCGCAGCTATGTATTAGTGTGATATTATGCATCGGTGGGTGGTATACGCCACTTGTTGACTTTTTTGACTGTAGGGGACAGACATTTAGGAACAAAGATGTACCGAGGCTCCTCAAGGCAATGGAATTATGAAATTTACTCGCGCTCCCCTCTTTTATCAGTGCGGCAATCACCATACATGCGTTCCATATCGCTACCTGTAAAATCCCTGTAAGGCGAAAAAAGGGAAGATGAAGTTAAAAGGTTTCAAAAGTTTGATGACGCATTCAGACAGTTGTTGAGAATATTGAGATGTCCTCATTTTGGTAAAACAGTTGATTTTGTACTCCAAGTTGCGAGTTTTGAAGAAACACCAGCTTCATCTCCATCACCTCGTATTTACAAACGCCCTCCCCTATGTAATCTAAACCATCTGATTGGTTAAACATAGCGATGTGTTGCGATGTAGTCATATTTTATATCATATGATACAGACACACAATACACAATTCTAATCTAAAGCATCTAAAGGTAATACAAACCAGCTCAGTGGTATGAACAGCCTTTTAACTACTTGTGCTGTTTTAACCATTATTACCCAGTGTGTCATTGCTGTATTATTACCTTTGTTGCAGAAGAAAGTGAACGTCCTGCTGTCGTACGTGAATGACCTTGCAGACCAGAACCGAGTGCTGGTTCAGGCCATTGACAATCTGCAGGCGGACGCCAACAACAAAGCCTCCGACGGGGCCGAGAGGCTGCGCAGCTGTGCAACTGCTCTGCAAGTAAGCTTTTTTGAAGCCTGTTACAGGCATGTCGGTGCTGTGTTCTAGACCATAATTTTCACATTGGAGCATTTTAAAGAAATTTGCAGGGTTTTTTTTATTTCTCAATTAAGCAGTCCTTTACTTTTACAAAATCTAGTTTTAAGGAGAACTGCTGGGACGACTTTGTGTTCAGGTTCAACGCAGTTAAAATTACCAATTGTCCTTTTCCTTTCTGTTGTATCACTGTAACCTGGATACAGTATTTGGTTTACAGATAAATCCAGGAGGAATGTTATTTAAAGAGTAATATCACGAGAAGAGATTTCTGTGTAATAATTTATCCTTTTTCCAATGGTATGAGCTCAAGGCAGGATAATAAAGGCATGATCATCAGTTGATGTGGTGACCTTAAGGTATTGTTCCATTTTCACTTGCATGGGCTTCCATCAATATTCACCCTTCTGAGTGGACTTTGCACAGAGAGAAGTAATTATGGTCGATTATACATCAAAGTACTTATCTGTCATTATGTGAAAGGTCAGAGGGCAAGCTTTGTATGCTTTTTTTTCTGCACTGGCCACAAAGGTCTTGCTGTGGCTTACATTTCTCGATTAAATCCGCATTTTAGCATTTACAAATACCATAGCTAATGTCAATGGTGGTGATGGTTTCAGCAGTATTACAAAAAAAAAAAATTCTTAGTCTATTTGGTTTGCCGACAAGCCTAAAATCCTACCAAATATCCAAATATTTGACAAAAAACTTAACAAACATGGCATCCAGAGAGCGTAGAATTGTTAGAGAGCACCTACATATTGTTTTGAATTTAGGCAACTACAAGAAAAGCTCTGGTGCAAACTATAAAATCAAAAGTAGCATCCAGCGTCGCTGAAACCAAGCTTGTTTAAATGAGCTTGAGAAAGCATCATTTGGGTAGCTACAGCCACAGATTGCTGCCGCTATCAAGCCCTCTTCTGGAGCGTTCGAATCTCCATTTTCACCCATCTTAAGCAACGCTCGCGCTTGTCTCTTCTGTGTGTTGTCGGGACTAAATTGGTAAACAAATACAAACAAATGTACTGCTTTACTCAACAGTCTATTAGGATAGTCAGGGGACAACAGTGTATTTCTACCCTGATGTCCATAATGTGAAATCCAATCAAATGAAGAGAGGAGCATTTAGAAGTACTTATGGACCATTCCACCATGTAAACAATACAATAAGGGCTGTAATAGGAGCTTGGCTAACATCTGATTGAATCGTCCTGTACGGTATTGTTGATGTGCAATGGGGATGAACTGTAATGGACACTGAACAGAGTTTGTCCTGTGGACATAATGTCATGAAACCTTGGGCTTGTTTTCTCGTTCAAGACTGCTGCAATTAGTTTGTTGTCAATTTCCCATCCAGAGGCAGACGGCTAAAATGTTATTGCGTTTGGCATACACAACGCCTTAGGTAACCGGTGGCAACAGGCCATTGAGGCGAGCGGGGTGTTTATTGACAAAGGTTCGCTTCGGAAAAATTTGGCGCGCACCAACGCGATGGTCTCCTGTTCGAGCCATCTGAAGGTTGATAAGGATTGGTAGCCCTCGTCATGGCAGCGCCTTCAATGTCCTTGGAATTTTTGTTCCTTAATAAATGGCTCTGAAACCAAAGTATTCGAAAAAGGGAGCAAGAAGATAAATGGCAAATACACAGTGGATTATTTCAGTCAATGGATCATTTGGAAAGAAATTTCTAAAGATGGGTGCTTTATTTCCTAAAGTTTGCATCAGTTTCCATGTAAAGGCCTAATCTGATCAAATTCATGGTGGAGGGGGCCCAAAAAGGGCCTCATGGTCATCATGTGCAACCGCTAAGAGTACCTTCGGAGGGATCGAACACACAGGACACGTCACACTAAGCAGAAAAACAAAGTAAAAATCTGAGGTTACGTACCATGGTGGTAAGGCACAGCAGTGTTTGCCTGCGATGTGTCTGCGGGGTCAAACTTGGGCTAAATTCGTGTAGTTTGATCCGGGTGTGAGCTGCTGTCCTTGAAGCTTAATTAAAGAGAGAACCAGAAACAAAAGTAACCCACAGAGGTCTGGGGAAAAGTCAGCTGGTCTGTTGAAAGCAACTGGAAGACCTTTCGCCTCTCATCCGACGGGCTTTTCACTACCGGTGCAGGAACAACACAAGTAATGTTTGTGGCACGTAATGGAGGTCCATTTTGATCAGGGGATATAGGCAACGGGCGTGCATGAGAGCGAAGGTCAATACGGCGAAGGAAAGAGCAATGAGGCAGAAGGAAGAACAACTTCTTCTCCTAAGGTTTTCATCAAGATAGCCGGCAAAACTTGGCATGTAAATAAGGTATATTCTGATTGGTTGATGATCTATGCACCTTTTAATCGGATCACTCCATGTAAATACTGGAGTCGGACATTCCGATCGGAATGAATGTAACCAGATGTTGGGAAAAATGCACAGAAACATGGCTGAGTTGCCAATCTAATGGTCACCTGCCTCTCACACAGGTTATAGGGTTGTTGCACATTGAGGGCTGATACATGGCGTCTGTCAATGCGACCACTGATATGGTGTTTGTGTGTGTGCGACACAAGGCTTCATTTCATTTCTTTCTTCATTTTTTTGTGAGTGGGGGAACCAATAGAAACACAAAGAGATTTGAACATTGCCATCATTTCATTCTGCATTACTTGAGCCGTCCTAACAAGCTGCACATGGTGAAAAGTTTGACCGGTAAATACGTTAAACTCTTCTGATCCGAGCTCCAGGCTTTCTAAGAATAACCAACAATTAGTGAAGTAAGTTGCTAAAAAGGAATCATCATCTCAAATTCCAAATTTCATTATAGGGAAAAAAAAAGTCCATCTATTTCATATTTCTTTATCTAATTTCTTCCAATAGCTTGACTCCGGAGGAAACCCAACAGGAAAGTGCAAATAATTAGTAGAAATGATTCTGATCACATGCATTTCATAACATTGATGTGACTTTTATTCTTTCTCTGTTCAACATTTTGTCTTCAATCCACCAGATTGTGCTTTTTTTTGTTTTTGGGATTACAGATTATCATCACACCCCTGTCTAAAAGGCTTTACTGGAAGGTTATGTAAACTCAGAGGAGCTGATCTTGGCACACCGAGCCCTGCTTCTTAATGATAATTCTCAAATGATAATCATGTGTACATGTTTAACATAGTGATATAGTCCAAATTGCTTTTTTAAATTTGATTAAACGCAGTTATGAGATCACGACTGTGTTGAAGATTTGCACTGTTTGGTTTATGCTGTGGATAAAATTGGGCGTATCCTTATGCTTGTTAGTGCCCCTTCTTTATTGAAGAGAGGAATGACAAAATATTCTTTTTACTTGAAAAGACAAAAATTCTAACAAGTTCAAATTTGCTATTTGAATGCCTGAAATATTTCCAACTGCAATGAAAGCCTGCTTTGTGTGTGTGTGTGTGTGTGTGTGTGTTTGTGTGTGTGTTCTGGTACTTACTCCATACTGAGTAGTTAATACTCATTTTACTATCAAAGTGAGGACATTTTTGGGGAGCAAGGACATTTTGGCTGGTCCTTATGACTTAAAACAACTGTTTGAGGGTTAAGATGTGATTTTAAGGTTGAGGTTAGAGTTGAGATCAAGTTAGGGTCAGGGGGTTAGTTGGGATAGTTATTAGCATAGTGGGATGTGGAATCCATTATGTCTATTCGTCCTCCCAACGATAGGAATACAAGGTTGTGTGTGTTTGTAACTATTTATGATATTCTACTTGAAAGACAGAACTGGGGTTCTTAAAATATGATGATTCACAGATCAAATGAGAAAACTAGGGCCTAACTGATATGGATTATTTGAGGCCAATATTTAGCAGGGACAATTCCAATAACCGATTAAACGACAAAAGGCAAAATGCACTTGCATTTTAACTTGCAACAATATAAATTGAAAAATAAGAAAAAAGTGAACATTGCATACAAAATAAAGTGCAAAATCCCTGAAATGAAGTAAATAATGTAAACATAAAGTGAGTTATAGCATGAAATATATCTTCTCACATTAACCTTGCTGTCTTAATTGCTGTAAATCAAACAGAGGTAGGTTATTATGCAGGTAGAACACTCATATAAACATGAGGTAATGTGTGGGACAAACAGCATTATGAACCATATAACATTCTTTTATTGGGTCATTTGAGAGCCACTTTGTGGTTTTATCTAACAAGTGTGGGCTGAGTGCTCCGTGACAGTCGTTTTGATTGAGAAGTCTTTTCTTGTGCCATCTCATACATATCGTTATGTTTTACTTTAATGTGTTGCCATAGATTCGTTGTCATGTTTTTTGCCTTTATTTTGTCGAGAGTCCGGGCCCACGCTATTGCAGACTACTTCCCCAGAAGCATTCTTAGATAAGTAGTCCCACAGCTTGCTTCTTCCCTTGTCTGCCATCTGTTAGAAAGAGTTAGATGACAAAAATATGAATTCGGAAATGTTAATCAATATGCAAAAAAGAATATCTTCCAAATAAATATGTCTCTTACCTGGGGCATTTAAAAAAAAACAATCTATGAAGAAGGCATTCGGATAATAGATACTGCTTTCTTGGCAATAATGAGCAAAGTCGGTGGCAAAAGATTACTTATGCAGCCCTTTGATGGCCTTCATCGTTAAATCACAGTTTCTCTGCTCCATCATTCTTAACCATCGTTTTTCCGTTTGAATGTAACGGTCACACAAAGTCTTACACCAACATCAATTAACCCAAACACTACCAGTGAGCATGTTAACGTTGCTCATAAAGTCATGGCGGGTAATGTAGAAGGATAAGCAACAGTGACGTCATGTTCGTTTTAACTGTTCATGGATGCGTTGAGGAACGGACGTGATATATATTCAGATATATAAAAGCTGACAACCCCATGATCAACAACACTTCCATTGGTAAACAAATGTACAAGCAAAAGAAGGAACACGGATAAGGTTTGGTAGGTCTAGTGTTGCAGTACATGCCAGATGACCAATTTTTGGCTTTACAGCAAATCTAACCGGTTTCACAATTTTTGGAGTTTCCAACTCATCTGGTAAACCGAGAGTGCAAATCACGGACGTGATAGTGACGACGTTGGTGGCCCATTGTTGGATGGTGTTTTGTTGGGGGTCTTAGTTGAAAAGCGCAGCGACACTTTCCCTTCTGATTCCTTCCAGAGCCGCGCTTGTTCCCAGCAGTGTCGGTGCTCTCAAATGTGTTTGCCTCCAGACTGTCGTGGTGGATACCGCCCCAATTGCGCGTGTCGCTCGAAAGGTTCACATTTTTGCAACAATTTAACACGGAAAAAGCAAGGCCAATACAATGAAGCATTTCAACATCCCAGAAGGACAGCTGAAATCGGACGGGGGGGGACGTGTCATTTTTTGTTATTGTGCATTTACATGTGCATCGAAATCGGACTACAATCCTTGCTCGCTTCTTGTGCTTAATTTGTGCAACTGGACTTCCTGTCTAGAAAGGAGTTCACAGTAGTCAGATTATGGGTGGAGTCAAGGCACCTCTCCCCAACAGGTGGCTATTTGTACTGTTGCTGTTGTTGGGCCTTTTACGTTCACACCGCAACAATTCATAAATAAGTCATAAAAAAAAGAAGAAAAAGAGTTGTAGATCTGGCATTCAGGATTATCAGGGTTAATTATCAAGTTAACAAAGCTGATTTCACAGCCAAAAATCCTGGGGAGATGCTTGAAAGCAAACTTTACTCTGTTCTAAGCTACAAATTATATTTATTATCCTGCAATCCCTGCAAAATTATTTTAAAGCAGAATTGAGGTAGTTTAGTTCTAATCTGTCTCAGCATGATGGTGCAACGATATCACACGGAAAGCGTGAACATGTTACTAAAAATCACTGTGGCTCTTATCTCTTTTTGGTGGGAACTTCGATTGAGATCTGGAAATGTGGATAAATGATTTTTTAAAATGGGATCTTTAATGGGAGCCAGGGCAATTTTCGATGTTCGGAGCGTTGAGATTTTAAAAATATATCGCAAACTACGTCCATTATCTAAACGAGCTGCTGCAAAAAAAACAAAACTGCCGCAATTAGAGAATTGTATTTGTTTATTTCTTTTCTAAACACGGTGTGTCTGCAAAACCACATCCTCTATATTTGGAGCACTCTGGAGAGATATGGATGTGCATATATTGGAGATCTGCGCTCTCCAACCGCTCTCCGGTTCCCAGTTTCAGCGACATTTCCCTTCAAGTCTGCACTGTCTGAACTCTGAGACCTGCACCCCAGTCTCTCCCCCCCCTCTCTTTCTCTCTCAGAAGGGGTCGAGAATGAGTCCAAGCGTAGAAGAGGTCACGGGGGTCGCGATGGTTGACTATGCTAATGTTCTTGTTAATGACTTTGCCGTGAGTGATAATTGATTGTCTTCATTACCATATTAACTCCACTGCCACCCCCCCACACCCCCCATCCCCGTCGCCACCATTCATCCCTTCTCCCCCGCACAGTAATGGATGCCCCCAATTGATCCTTCAAATAATGAACTAATTAGCTTAATTAAAATCAATACAGGTGTCAATACGTTCCAAGGATGCCGTCTCTATCAATAGGCCAAATAATTTTCATATAGGTGGGGGTGGTGGTGGTAGTGGGGGGGCCAGGGTCTCTATACTTCAAAAAGAACAAGAAAAAAAAGACACGGCATGTAAACAAACCAGGAGAAAATTGGCCAGTCGTCTTCCGAAAAACCCCAAAAAAAAGCAGCAAAAATCTATGAAGCAAAGCATAAAAAAAAAAAAAAAAAAAGCGCGAGCAAGGGCGAAGACGCGAAAGGGCCGGGGGAAGAAAGGAAGCCAACGAGATAGGGGGGGACACTAACCGAGAAAGAGAGGGCGAAAGAGGTTTCTAATGCTGATTTATGAGCGCTTGACTGTCATTAGCTGGAATAAATGGCTTGTAGGAGTGGCTGCAGCATTACTCCCTGTACGGGATACTAAGTGCATTGTAAGGTCAGCCATAAGGCCAAACTTACATATGTAGTGCTCTGCCCTTGTAAACCTTTGTGAATATATCAGCACCAGGATGGAACTATAAGGAGTCCGTGCGATACACTGGGGGGGGGGGGCAACCGCGGAACCTTCATCTAGGCAGGAGATCTATCCAGTCGTTCTGAGCTGATTCATATGTGCGTTATTATAAATGTGTATAATTTCCCCACGTTTTCTAGTTCAGGTTTCAGCATGTAGCAGATTGGAAACAAATTAAAGCCGAGCATCCATCACATGTCAAGGAGTTGCACAAAATTGCATTTTAAGTAATAAAAATGCGTTTAATTGCACCGGTTTAAGGGTCTTTGACGTATACTTGATGTGAAGTGACACGATGTTGGGATTTGTAGTTTCTAATCCAGTTTAGCCGTCAGTGGTTTCTGAAACATGACCTCTGAATGCGTTTGGAACGCTCGCTGATGTCTGTTTATTTGCGTTGCCGGCAGAAATGCGCGTCAGTGTAAATACGCGGCGGGGACGCGCTGTCTTTTCGGCTTCTGGAAGAAAAACAGAGCCCGCTGTACGATGGACACGGAAGGTCACCGAGTTCACCTCGATGTCATGTGACGTCTCCGTGGGCTCGCTTTCTTGCGCTATGGCGTACATACATTTGCTGGCACGTACTTGAAGCGCACCGTGGACTAAATTAAAGTCCGCGTGGGGGGGGGGGGTGTTGCTTCACGTCACCGTCACTATCACAGGTCGGGTCCCCTAATCCGGTGACTCACGCACATGCGTTACGGCTTTTGTTTTTTCTCCGCTCTCGCTTTCAGCTGACCTAGCTGCAGACAAAAGCAGTGTGTGTGGTGGTGGTGGTGGTGGTGGTGGTGGGGGGGGGGTCATTGCATAAATGGACAGCTATTTTCAGATATAAAAGAAAGAATATGAGGTAGGGAAGGAAGTGGGGGGGGGGGTTGAGTGAACATGAAAAATGAGAGATTGTGAGGAGGGTAAGGAGCACCATCTACATTTTCTACTTAAAAGTCCTGTCTTGAAACAACTTCTGCTGCTGTTAAACAACTGAGATATGTCTCACACACACGCACACACACTTATATTTAACCTGTCCTCTAACCAACGAGCTTACCCTGGTCATAACCTTTACAGGACTCATTATCATAGACAGCAGGCCTTTTCATAAAGCTGAGACCGCTGGTGACACATTACTAACAAATCTCTCTCTCTCTGTCACACCAGCACGCACGCACGCACACACACACACACACACACGACACACACACAGAAATATGAGACCTTATTCCAAACACCAAAGCCAGTCGCCTCTAAATTGCACCCACCACTCAGCCATACATTCCTAATCAGCTAATGTTGTTTCATTGCATATTATTAATTTGCTCCCGTTTCTGATTTATCTGAAGCTCTTTACATCACACCAACATTTTGTCTACTTTACAGTTCAGTGAGGTAAAGCGTGGGCCGTGCGCTTATTCATGTACTTAGGGGATTGCATCTGTAATGAATGGACTGGCTGTTTAGGCATACATAACACGGCCTACTACTCACCTTAATAATGCAAGCAGGTCGTAACTCCTGCTAACCCAAGGGTATTTAAGGCATGCACGCACACACAAACACACACACACGGGGACTCCAAAACACACACAGTGGACCTAAATCAGCCGCTGACCTCGATGCACGCCCGGTTTTCTTACCGTCACGCTGGAGTCAGATTGAACCGTGAATTACATCGAGTGCCTTTTGTGTGTATTTGTGTTTATTTGATATTTCATCAACTTAGCGATTTACGACGCTGTACGCTAGGAGAAGAAATTACATTTCATTACATTATATTTGGTTATTTTTCACTTTTGGGGCCAGCTTGAATACTGAGGTGCACTGGCGCTTCACGCTAAGCAGTGCATAATTAAAATGCCCGCCCGACCCTTTACCTTAAACACACAAACACCCACTAAAGGCCACGTGTTGACCTGTAAGTCGTTGCCGTCAGCATTGATTTCCTTTTCCAACACTGACCTGTGTCACCATGGTGATAGAGTGGCCAATGTTTCTCCCAGCACTGCTGGTCCTGCGGCCCTGCATTCAAATTTTCCCAAATTTTCGGAAAAAAGTGTAAAAAAATTGCATATTCTTTTTTATTTGCAGAGGTAGACAACCGTCACTAAAAGTAAAGAATATAAACCTCATATCTATAAGTGAAAGATAATCTGTTATCGAGTTGCATGAATGCGAGTGCGAAGTAAGTTTCAAACTCACCAGGTCGCTGTTCACATTAACAACATGTCTCCTGATCAGGAGTCCCGCGGTTCTTTCTCCACGTTACATCAGGAGAAGCTTCCAGCTCGTCAGTTTCGTTTTCCTACGCACTTTGATTCACGAAAATGCGTGAATAATGTCCGACTCGAGCTTTGGAGAAACCGATCCGTGGCCACCTCCGAAAACACACAAGTGTTGCGGGTTGTTTACGTGGTTATTTGTTATGAAACCCGGGGGGTAAAGGACTACGTGGGAGTTGATTTGATTTGCGCATAGATCCTCTGTTGAGTCCAATCTCGTCTCTGCTCATGTTGCGTCCTAATTGCTCGGCAATCTGCTGATTTTAAATCAAGATTGATCTTGAAGAAAGGCTTCCACCAACATGTTTGAATCAAATTAGATTGCAGTATTTAATTTTGTCTTATACGTGCTTACGGACGTGGCGTAACCTAATTGATTAGCTGCTGCATACCTCATGAGCAAACTAATAGAGCGATGTAGTCAATTATACGGCTGCTAATTAGACAAATGACTTTGTGCGGCTTTTCATTTAGTGACGTATTTTTTTAAACAACGTAATACGACTTTCCAGCCATTGATTTTTAGATTTCAAAATGGACAACATAGCTTCCCAAACCGAAGCCAAAGTATCCCGATTCTTCCCCCGGTGGTCATCTGCGGTACACGTTGACGTGAAATGTTTATCTTTCACCATGCAACTGTTTTTGTTTTGTTTTCTTTGTTTTCTTTGTTTTTTTTTTTTAAATAGTGCCATTTGTCATCACCAATTCCATCAATGTGAAAATTCCGAGCCATCGCTTCAGCACCTCTGCCCCTCCGGGCCGACAGACTTTATCACATCTGCAGCCCTTGATGAGATCATTTTCTAGGCCGAGAGTTTCCTTTATTAAGTGATGGTTTAATTAAAAGGTCTTGTTTCGCTTCAGTTTTTTTCTTCTTATCAGCGTCTGGGTCACTCTGGTCCACCCTGCATAAGAGCATTTGACATGTGGAAATTGTAAATAAAATACATTTCAATTGGTTTTCGTTGATTATTGTGTATTTGACTGTTATTTTGCAAGAATATGTATAAATACGCTGTTCTGATTCTGTCTCAGGTGTCCGAAATTCCTGTGCTAATGCTTTTGCTGGATGAGCTTGTCGGATCTGCGGCGGACTTCCCACAAAGGTATAAACAACAGAGCCCTGTCTACTGCTTTTCATCAACAAGGCAGCTTGCGTTTCCCAGGGAAACTTTACTGTTGGACCCCAACATTACAAACTTCTTTGGAGTAACTTTGAGTTAAATCAGGCGCTCATCCAAGCCCCTCGTGGTAGACAAGCTGGGTCCGGGGGACTCTTGAGGGAGTTGGAGCTCCTTTGGGAGTCGCTTCAACACCATTGTCCCCATGGTGATATGCAAATCTCTGATATGATTCCTCACCGCGTGGTGCTCCAATTACCTCACGGACGCGCTCCCTTTCCCATTTCAGGGCAATGTCTAAAGAAACAATTTGATATCGAGTCTCCGATACTAACAGAGGGGATAGTGTTAGCATCTTAGCTTTATTCGCCCAGCTGGTCCTCAGGAAGGAACCGTTCAAACATTCAAGTTGCGAGTCAGTCAAATGGGAATCGGTGGTCTAGCACAATGTGGCAGACGAACGCGTGGCTGCGCCGATCCCTCGGAACACGCCGGAGAGGTGTGATGGATCCTCAGTCAGCTTAGGGATCAGGGGATTTGCATCACACCTTGAGCATTTTAAATGGCTGCACATGTGATAATAATGAAAAAAAAAAAAAAAAAAAAGATCCAGGCTAGGGGAAGAAAAAAAAAAAAAAAAAGTAAATGAAATGAGTAAATCAGGTCTTAGGAAATGAAAATGACAGACAAGTTGAATCAGTGGGTGAGCGTGTGTGTTTCTTGCCACCAGCGTCAACATTAAACACATCAGATTGAAGCCACCCTCCAGGGTAGCATCACTCAGCCAGGTATGTGTGTGTATATGTGTGTGTGTGTGTGCGTGCGTTCATGGCAAAAACCGACTTTCATCTACTTTTCCATTTCCTCATATATTTTTTGTTTATCTACAGGTTTATTTATATATATTTTTTTTGGCTCAGATAGTGTACAGACACACACACACACACATTGATCCATCGACGTATTGATGTGCGAGTGGGTGTCAGTTTTCTTTTATTTTTGTATTTTCCACCTCCCATTTTTTAAATTATTTTCCCCCAGTATAATCTCCTGCAGAGATCCTTTTACACTTGAGTTAACTTGAGTGCTGTATTTTTTTTTTTCCCTGCCAACAGCAGTCAAATGCTGAAAAGTTAGTTAGAGGGGGGGGAATCATTTGGGAAAGGCAGGAAGTGAACTTATTTCAAACTGTACCTGAGTGTAGGTGCTCTAATTCCAAACTTTCCCTTGTTAAGGTGAGGAATTAGATGTTTGTGCTTAAAAATGGGCTCATTATTTCCCTCAAGACTTTGTTATTGTCCAGCTGCAGTCCCCATCTGCCAAATTCTTCCGTGCAAGGACGGTGATAACGCTCTTCCCTCCTATCTGTGCCTCCATCTCTCCCTTTTTTTTTTCTTTCCCCCCCTCCCTTCCTCTCTCAGGACAGGGGAGGATATGTCTCTTTTTCTCCATATTGACTTTCCCGGGTCAGGCTCCTCTCGTCCTATTAGGCCCAGACTAAATAATCGATATGCGGTCCTGGTGGGCTGCGGGCAGGGACGCGCAGTCGGACGAGCGCCTTGCTCATTAACACGCGGCAGCAAAGAGGCGCGGCGAGAGCTCCGGCGACGCAGACAGCCTTTGACGTCTCTACAAGTATTAAAGTTTGAAATCCCGTCGTGACGAATGCAGCGGCTGAATCGCCCGTTTCAATCACGCGCGACTCCATAAATCGCCGCCCGGTGGGTGCCTTTCCTCGTGTCAAGTGTGGAGCGGTGGCGGCGGCGGTGGGCGGCGGGCCCCTCCCTCCCCTCCCCAAGTCTTCTCCTGTCTTCTCCTCCCCTGCTGTTCTCCCAGCTGGTGAGTTGTGACATCTGCAGCGCTGTGACATGGATAAGCAGCTGCCAGAGACGGAGGGAGGGGATGAGGGGTGTGTGTGTGTGTGTGTGTGTGTGGGTGTGTGTGTGGGTGACAACGCAAAAGGGGGTTGGGGGGGGGACGTGAAGAGGAAGGGGCTGCCTCGAGGGAGGAGGGGCAATGAGCGCTGACAACCAGCAACTGTTGGGCGAGGGAGGAGGGGGAGGCGATTGTGGCACGAGCACGCGGATGTGTGCTTGTGGGTGCGCGTGTGTGTGTGTGTGTGTGCGCGCGCTCGGGTGGGTGGGCGTGGCGGCGTGCCAGGCGGTGCCATCTGGCTGCTTGACAGAGCTCTTCTCATTAACAGGGAGGTTAATTGCTGTGGCAGCACCCAGCCTGTGTCAAACATCACCCCGGGGACGCGACGGCAACACACATCCAACACGGCCCGCGTCCGCGCGCGCTCGAAAAAACGCCAGCGACAGAGCGCCGGGCGATTCGTCTTAATGCCCAAATCACTCGCAGGACGAACAAGGTGTTGAAACGTGGCCGGCAGGTGAAGAGGGCGGTGTCGGGGTTAGGGGGTGTTGTTCTGGTAATTGCCGCCCGCTGAGTCCCGAAATCTGCGTTTCACGAGCAAAGGGAGGGCATTTTCGGGAAGGGAGAACATTTTGGACGGTCCTCACGACTTCAATTCAACTTCGGAGGGCTGGGACCTGGTTTTAGGGGGGAGGGAAGAACTGAGTTCCTGATAGTTACTTGGAATGGTTAGGGTCAGGATGGGCAGATGGTTAATGTATGCAAGTCCCCCACAAAGATAGAAATACCAGAATGGGTGTGGGTGTGTGTGTGTGTGTGCGTGCGCACATGTTACATGCATGTTTATATTTGTCTTATGAATTATGTCTTGTTGCTGTAATGATGTAGAAAGAATTGGGTTTAGAGAGCCAATGTCTATGGCCCTGAGGGCAAATGCACGTACGCACACACGCACACACACACACACACACACACACACACACACACACACAGACACTGGACAGGGGGAAAGGGTGGCAATTTGCATGTTATTACTGCATATTCATGACTAATTTTGTTAGCCCTGCCTAATAGGCCTGAGTGACAGTTTGAGATATCGAGAGCCCGCTTTAATATCACACTCTCGCTCACTCATACACACACTCACACACACGTACACACACCACTCAGTCATATTCAGTCACCATGCGCTCTCCGTCCACACAGTAATCATAACAACACTTAAGGCTGCAAATAGGAAGTCCCTGTTCATCTGTTCGTTTGACACTCTGCCATTTGTTTAGCCCACTGCGCTATGCTGTGTAATATTGCAGTTAATCATTTGTGACGTGCATAATCACGCCCTAATATGCACACACATATGCACGCCCGCACGTTAAGATTAATACGTTGCATTTTGACCCGTTCCAGATCAGAAGCGGTCCGTATTTGCTCAGGGGGACCCCAAAGTATTCGTCTGAGGTTTAGCCCTTACAGTTATGAACAGACCGCTGAATACCGCGCTCACTTAAACAGCCAGGACTTATTTTCCTCATCCATTTTGTTAATAATTGTCAGCTTGGCGGATGTGTTTTAAAGAAAGAGAAAAAAAAAAAAAAAAAAAAAACCTTTCAAAAGGCAAAATACCGTCCGTCTGCTCAGCTGTTGTGTGTGTGTGTGTGTGTGTGTGTGTGTGTGTGTGCGCGTGCGCGCGCTTTAACGTCGCACGGCGGTTTGAAAACGTCCTCCCCACTGAGCAGGTAAAAATAGGGATGAAATTGGCTGCAGTTATTTTTCATTCAAAAACCTCCTTTCAATTTTCTCCTCCTTCCCATTTTGCACCATTCATGTCCGAAGATTCTCCCTTTAATCCCGTGTGATTTAAGTTTTCTCTCTCTCTCTCTCTCTCTTTTTTTTCCCCATCTTAAACTCCACCAAACTGAAAGGGAAATAAGAGTTTAAAAATGCTATTTTCACCTTTTCAGTCCAAAAGGCCTGAAATGATAAAAAAAAAGGGGAGAAACTCTTAAAGGTTTAGTCCTTTGGCAGAAAGTTGAGGAATCTAATTTATGCATATCTTCAGGGAGAAATCGTCTTTGTCTACACGTTTCTGTACATTAAAGCTTGTGAGAACAGTTTTTCTACAGTCTCTTGAAACATTTTCTCTGGGAAACGCTCAACAGTGATAATTCAGAGCGGAAATAAAAGTGAATTAGCAGCACAGCACAAACACACTTCCCTATTCTCTTGCAGCGACGGAATTCGACTAATCCAAAGTCAGTTTTTTTTTCGTGAAACACCCTCCTCTGTGACTCCATTTCACGCTTTTTTTTATTTTTTTAAGTGAAGGATTTAAGTCTCAGCGCGCTCGATCCACTCACATGTCACTTTTGTCAAACCTTGCCTCTCCTCCCCTCCGTGGCACAAACGTGTAGATGTGCTTGATCAAATTCGAGCAGCTTTTTTTTTTTTTTTTTTTTTTTTTTTTAATCTGTGCAAAGTTTCATCAGGATAACTTGTGGCCGCCGGTAAATGTGGAATTCTCCTCCGTCTTCCTTTTTCTTCCCCTCCGTCTTGGGTGTGTGACAGCTGTCAATGGCGGTCTGGGCGTCGTTAACATATTTGCGTCACTGGGGAAACACACACACGCACGTACACACACACACACCAATACTTGTACTTCCATGTTTCAGAGGACTTTCATAGACATAATGTATTAACCATCCTCTTACCCAACCCCAACCATCCCAAACTGAACCATTAACCCTGACCCTCTCCCAATTCTAGCCTCAACCTTAAAAGAGTCAAGATCTTAACTAGGTCTTTACCCTCAAACAGCCTTTTGAAGTGATGTCCTCACTTTCCTAGTAGAATAGGGATTTGGGGAATCACTATGTCAATATATACGGTATGTACATCCAAGAATACAGACACACACACCATTCTACTTCTATCTTTGTGAGAACTTTCATAGATACAATGCATAACCCAGTTCCTTAGTCTAACCATCCCGGCTAACCCCCCTAACTGTAACTTAAACCCAATTCTAATTTCAACCTTAAAACCAGGTCTGAACCCTCAATCGTTCCTTTGAAGTTGAAAAGGGACCAGCCGAAATGTCCTCGCTTCCCCAAAAACGTCCTCACGTTGCAAATGGAGCGGGGATTTTGGTACTCAGCGTGTAGCACGTACAAGGAAGCGCGTGCTTTTGTTTATCAACTCTTACTGGTTTTTAATTAAAGTGTTGAAGGCATCGCAGGCATAAACACACTGTTTTGAATTATCTGCTGCTGATAAATGACACATCACCTCCTTAATGTGGTTTTTTTTTTCTCCTTCCAAGACATATTACAAATCCAAACTTGTTTACACAAAATCCTCCATCTTTAATCATTCTACCAATCCCCCCCCCCCCCCCACCCCCTTCGCCACAGTCGTTGCTCCTCTGTCCAGGGCGCTTGGGATGACCTGGCCTGCCGGCTGCAAACCGAGGACCCGGCCCTCCGTGATCCGGAGCGAGAGCCCAGTTTTCAGCAGAAGGTAATCAGCTCCGGCCGCTACCCACAATGCAACGGGCCCGTCTGGCTTTTTAATCAACTGCATGATGACAACGCGTGTAGTCATTTCTTTCGATACTACGATACCGCCTTCCCAATCCAAACAAAAGTTGCTTTCTTGTTATTGTTTAGAAGCTCGACGGCGAAGGCAGAGAAGCCTCTTTTTTTTCCCTTTTTTTTTTTTTTTTTTTTTTTTTTTTTTTACGATATTGCTTTGGCAGCTGTGCTCGGAGCGCTCCGTGTGCAGCCAGGTTTAACAGGAAGCTGAGGCGTGTGTGATGAATTAGCGGCATATCTCCGAGCCCGGGGTAACAAACATGGCGTCGAAGGCCCCGGGATCGTGGGGGAGAAAGTTTTTTTTTTTTTTTTTTTTTTTTTTTCTTCTTTTTTTACGGCCTTCCCACACCTCCTTATAAGTTGTCGCTAAATTATACCCACTGCTGTTTTACTGTCTTCTGTAACACACAAACACACACTGATTTGTGCTTGTGGTAAACCCAGGCCGGTTCATATGTGCGCACTGGTTACTGTTTGTTTACGCGAGCCAGCGACTTCCCTTATTTGCGATGCAGCTAATTAGCGGTTTATGCGATTACAGAGTGTCGGAGACGCGAGCAAAGCCACTGCGGTCGATGCCGCTAATCACATTTTCAACAAACGTTGATTTATTTTTTCATTACGCCCGCGTTCGTGTCCGACATGCGCGTCTGCGGCGCAGATGGAGGGACGCGTCTGCCTCCGCAGACTCGCATAACTCGATAAAGATGATTTCCGGGGGATTTCATCTGTGTCAGCGAGCTTCTGCAAGCCGGGGAACTTTCCAGGGTCTTAATTAAAACAATATTGGCCTAATGTTGAAAACAATGAGCAACTCTATTTAATCAGTGCTTATTCTCAGTTGGAATGATGATGTGAACTACTAAACTGCTCCCTTTATCCCGGTCCATTTGGCGGAGTCACTTTAAATCACGAATTAACGCTTTTAAGATGAGTAGCTGCAGTTTTCTGCGGGGTCCAAACGAGGTGTACGCAGAATCCTGTTGAGTTCTGATGCAGCTTCTTCATTGATACCAGGAGTTCAGCGACACACTGGGAGACCAGCGGGAGTCGCGAGCCCGCGATGCGCACAACATATTGAATCTGTGCGCTTTGAAAGGAAAGTAAATTAAAGAGATACAACAGTCTGTAATTTTCCAACTGCCAGGAAGTTCAATTCCCTAATCCCTCCCTCCCTTCAAGTGTCCGACCAAAGCCGCCCCCCTCACTCCCAAACACCTCTGTGTCATTCATTCTCACTACATTATAGCTAGAAAGTTATGTACTAATGTACGTACAGATAACATAAGTACTTGTCAGTTCTCGCATTTTAATTAATTAATGCTCTACATCCTGCAGGTTTTCTGTCCTACCAGGTAGACAACTGCTTTCATCTGGGATGTCTACCCAGTAGGACTGAAAACCTGGTGGACTGGGTTGGGTCTGCCTGTTTTAGAGTATTTGATTCATGGCTGGCCCTCAATTTGATACATTTTCTTAACCCAAACTCTTGGATGCTTAACGTATAATTTACCCCAAATACTGACCTGTCGGGACAGGATTTATTCAGGTTTGGACCTGCAGGTTGTGAATCTAGAGCGAGGTGCACTAGTCCAGTCCTAGGAGGGCTGCGATTGAGGGGGGGTTTGTGTCCTACCAGGTAGACAACTGCTTGCATCTGGGATGTCTACCTGGTAGGACACAAACCCTGCTGGATCTCGGCTCTTGTAGGACTGGGTTGGGTTCCTGCTTTAAACCATTTGATTCATGGCTGGCTCTCAATTTGATACATTTTCCTAACACAGTCTCTTGGATAATTGAAGTATAATTTATGCCTAATAATTACCTATCAGGACAGGATTTATTTAGGTATGGAGCAGCAGGATTTGGCTCTAGAGCAGGGCGGCTTAACTCAGTCCTACGAGGGCTGCGATGCAGCAGGTTTTCTGTCCTCCCAGGTAGACATCCCAGGTGAGAGGTTGTTTACCTGTAGGACCAAGTTGAATAGCCCTGCTCTACGTTTTACTCGAGGCAAAGTCCGGCGAAATTATATCCTTCGCTATTTCGCTATTTCGAGTTTCCTAAAAAAATGAGAGTGCAGGAGAAATGATTGTCACCTCGTCAGTCACGCCTTCCGCCTCTGATTGGTTGTTTTTCCCTCGGGCGCGGCGGTTTCTTACAAAATCAAATTAGAGGCAGAGAGGGCTGATTTTGTCACAGATCATTTTAATCATGAAATACTCGCAGACTGACAGCTTTAACAAATCTGACAAAAAGGGATTTGCAGGGAAAAAAAAAAAAAAGAAAAAAAAAAAAAGAAAAGAAAATTGCACCTTTAAGAGGGTCCCCAAGAAAACAAACTCTCGTGCAGATAAAACAAACCAGCACAATTTCTTGCACCGTATCCGAGATGATTGACATGCAGGTGAGTTCGTGACTTCACATCACTTTTTTTTTTTTTTTTTCCTACCTGAATTGGAAAATAAGCGGGCTGTGTTATCCATATCCAACTTAAAATAGTTACAACATGGATTTATTTCATCACTGGATTAATAAGAAGCCACTCTAATCCCTGACAAGTGTACTTTTGCGTCAGGAAACGAGGGAAAACGATTAGGTTTCTGTTAGTGGAAGGTGGCTTCTCAGCCATCCGTGTCCGTTCAATTAAACAGGAAGTATAAGAACGACGAGCGAAAGAGTTTGATTGAACCCGGGGGGATGGAGACGGTGGTCTTGTTCGAGTTACGGTAAACACAGGTCAGTGAAGAAGTTGTTCCACTTTAATTGATCCTTTAACAGCACGCCTGTCAGTAAAAACCAACGTTCAATTGGGGAAAAACGTGACGGCAGAGGGGACTATTTCCTGTCGCGTAAGCCCCGGAACGCCCCCCCCCCCCCGGCCTACCAAGTAATGCACTCCTCTTCGACCGCAGGTCCGGGTGACGGACGTCGTCCAAAACCAAGCCAGCGCGCGAGGGAACGCCGGCTGGGGCGGGAGGAGGCCGACGCGAACGCCGAGGTGAGCTGGGACTGTTCATTAAGCACCACAGAAGAAGAACCGAAAGCGCGGCTAATTATAGTTAAAATGATTTATTCCACACAATATCACATCGCTAATTCCCACTGCATCAATTCAATTATTCCTTGAGCAGCCTGGAGACGACTGCTGCGTTATCTACTCATACGGTTCGACGTGGCGGCTTCAAAGATGTGAAATTAATCGCCCATAGGCGCAATATCGCTGCGATGAGGAGTCTTTTGTTTATTTACATGAAAACAAAGCGGCGCAGCCAAGAGCCGGGATTTTTGAGCCAGCGAGACAACAGTTCGCCAGATGATTACAAAAACGGCACGCGAACGGAGACACCGTGGCGTGGTGCGCATCTTCCGGCTCCGCGAGAGCCTGCAGGGCCCCAGGTTGGGATTCCCATTGGTGTTCCACATTCTTAGAAGACGCCTGCTTGTCGGTCTCGGGGCAAAGGCCGGCAGTTCCCCCTTAAATTCTTACTTAATTCTTATTTCAGTCCTATTTTTGGTCATCGGAAGTCGGCGGCAGCAGCCCTACATTTTCGGGAGGAAGCGCACGACGCAGCAAGGTGCGGCGAGAACCTTCATTTCACAATAAAAGCGCGAGCAGAGTCGATCGGTTAATAATTCATGCGCTAAATTTCCTCCTCTCCGTCAGATTATGTGATGTTTTGCGTGCACGTTCGCATCTTCGGCAGCGTAGTCGCGTGCCTAACGCGACATGGGGGGGGGGGGTAGACAACAAACAGAACACTTCACCTTAATTCAGACCTCAGACACTCTGTCCTCTCCTCCACCTCCGGCCTACCTTCCTTACATCCTGCCATCTCACCACAAACCGCTCCAAATTAATCTGCAAAATATTGATTTGAGGAGCGGGTGGGTAGGGGGGGTGGTGGTGGTGGTGGTGGTGGTTGGCGGGGGGGGTGAGGTGCACGATTGCGGCCGCATATTAATACGAACAGGCCGCTCTTCGTCTCTCCTCTATACTTTAAGATCCTCATATCTTCATAATTGATTAATGTTCCTTTGTGAAGTGGGGATGAATAATACATTAGTGGGCCTGCTGCACCCTCAGGCTGATGAGAAAATGTTTAATTTCAGTAAATGTAGCACTCCCTCTCTCTCTCTCTCTCCATCTCTCTCTCTCTCTCTCTCTCTCTCCCCTCTTTCATTTTTCCCTCCCTGGTTATTTGTGAGCGTTCGCTGGCGTGTGTTTGTGAGTTTTCGGGGGAGTGGCGTTGATTTGCTTCCTTCGTGTTTACAGTCGGAGCGTGCATTCAGCATCCCAAACAAAGGGCAGCATCCGCGTCCACAAACACACACACGCACACACACACACACGCACACAAAAAGAGCGGATCGACAGAACGGACTGATCCATTAAGCGGTTTCGAACTCTTCGAAACCGCTTAACGGAGTTCTGCAACCTGTTTGGAGGCCTTTTTTTTTTTTTTTTTTTGCTCTTTTGTGAAAGGTCACGACCCTGACCCCCCCACACACACACACCCAACCTGACAGGGTCGGGTGTCCTCTTGCGGGTGTTTTCGGACGGGTGACGCCTGGCGGCCACGACCCGTCTGGTTAACAATGTTAATTACGGGAGACGGCAGCCGGGTGATTAGGGGTTTAAGCGCCACGGCTTGGCACGGTAGGGCTGGGGGGGGGACTGTGTGTGTGTGTGTGTGTGTGTCGGTGGGTGATGGGTGGTGGTGGTGGGGGGGGGTCTGGCACCTGATGCTGAGCATCTGTGTGTGCACAGCTGATAAATGATGAATTGAACACATGCGCACATGTACACCCACCGGTCTCACTTCATGCCTACTTAGCCCTGCCTCATTTTCATTTGAACTTGTGCCAGCGATGAAGAGGGGTGGAGGGGGGGGCGGGGGCGGCTCTGCACACACACGTGCAGCGACGCACTTAAACCCAGAGCGCTAATTGAATAAATAACACTTATCTGTTAACAAGCGGGCTAATTAGTTATGCAAATCAGCCTTGATAACCAAATTAACCTTTGTTGGTGTGGATTTATAGGCCCCGGAGCATATCAGACACTTAAGAACGCACATTTGCCTAATTAGTTTTCATTGACGTAGACGAGCGTTGGCGTTTTTTTCTTTGTGCGCTGTTATTGTTCCCCTTGTCAATGTGAGCTAATAAGCTTTTTACACGTGATAATAAGTGGCCTTTTATTCATGTAAACAGTGTTTTCTTTTACCAGCAGATATAAGCTTATATGCACTTATACCCCCCCCCGCCTGTCTGTCTCCCATTAGACACCACACGGGCATGTATATTTTTACAGCTATTACGGCAGATTAAATGGTGTGTGTTTGTTCAGGGAATGTCTGCCTGTTCCATTAGTTTATGTCCTTGGAAATACAATTTGGCCTCAAGTTCTCTCCATTTATTTAAAACCTTCAGTCAGCTTTCGTGTCCTAATAGTGAGCCGCGTTTCCTCTCGTTTTCGCTCCCCGACTCATTATCCGCGCGGAGGAGCCGGAGCCGGAGCGAGGGGGGGAGAAAATGGGCCAAAAAAAAAAAAATAGTCAGGCCTGAACCGAGAAAGACAAAGACGGATGGAGTGAGTGAAGAGAGAGAGAGGGAGAGAGAGAGAGAGAGAGAGAGAGAGAGAGAGAGAATGGCACTCTCCTTTGAACCTGACCTCTTCGCTCGTGCTTTTTAATGAACGGTGAGGAGAGAGCGAGCAGGGACGGGAGGCCAACCAGACACGGCCGTCTTTGTTTGCAGCCTTGCAAATGAGAAGAAACAGTGACAGATTTACGTCTCTCAGGAAGTCCCTCAGATCCGTGGTGTCACCCCCCGCCGCCGCCTCCTCCCCCCTCCCCTCCCAACCACCCACCAAAATGTTCTGCCTCTTAATTAATAGCCCAAGTTTCCGCGCCGACGTGTTTGTATTTATTCGCGGATACATGTGCATTTGTTGTTTTCCCTTTCTTCTTCTTCTTCCCGCCGCAGCATGTGACCGCAGGCACAAATGAATTTCCGAATGGGCAATAAACTAGCCGCGGGTCTTTATTTACGACGTGCAGGCACGCGGCGTGTCATGTGGAGTTTTGTGGATGAGAATTACTCTCGGAAAAAAAAGAGCCCCCCCCCCACTATCGAGGGGGGGCTTCAATTAAAACAAAGATGATAAGGGCCACATTGTGTGTGTTCGGGGCCCTTTGAAGGGCGCCATCGGAGATGCTTTCTCATCTCTTCTTTGTCGGCCAAATACAATCGCCCCGCTTGTCTGTTTTCACTCCCCCCCCCCGACTTTTAAAGGCCGGAACATGAAGTGGATCGCAGTTTCTCTTCAATGCCTGCCATTTTGTGCCATGGCACCTTTGCCAGGATGCTAATAAAGGTATCTTGAGGCCTGCAAAGCTACTCTTCTAAGGGGGGGGGGTGGCCTAATATTAGCTCGTGCTAATGTCCGCTGAGTCATCTCCTCTGTGTCCTTGGCTTATTAGCTGATTTAAGGCTGATTAGATCAGTCTTAACACGAGCATGCACTGTCACACGCACCGAATTTGAATATCAAAATGGAACTGCCTGACCAGTGAAAACTAGATTAATTCGCCGTTGGCCGCGCGGAGGTGTGGCCAGAACTGATGACCGTGCACATTTTTTTAATGCACATTGCGGCATTTAAAGCCATTTATGACATTAGGCAAAGCTCATGTTATGCAAACACATTCCGCGAGTCAAAGGCACTTACGCCAAGATTACCTGATGTTCCTTTTTCTCCTTTGCCTTCGTTTGACTTCATCGGATCATCAGCGCGGGTATTGATTTTGCCTTTGATGGAGTTTTAGTGAGCTACAATGTGTGTACGGCGTCAGTAATAACACGCTGCACATGTGCTGAGTGTGTTTTGGCTCTAAGATCTCTGGCGAAGCAGCCCCAACCTTAACGCGATTTTTCATCGTCCGTGTGAAAATAAATAAAGAACTTTAAGGAAGAGCCCTCTTCAGACGCACGGGTGCTCTGACCTAGAACCCCCTCCCCACCCCCACCCACCCCCACCTACCACCATCCTCATCCTTCTTGAGGCGACAGAGCGACTGAACGCCCGCGTTTTGTAGTTCCTCTCGACTCCTCTCGACGCCACCCCTCGGTTAGTAGCCCGGGTAAACAAAAGCGAGGTTGTTTTGCTGTCTGTTACAGTCTGAAATGCCGAGTGTCATTTTCACTTTCCACCCTCCCCACCCGCACTCCCAACCCCCGCGCTCGACGGACCCAGCGCCGGTTGGTTTCTTCCACCGCTCTTCGGTGCGCGCGCGTGACAGCCTCCTCTCAAGATGTTAATTCCTCTCCCCTCTGTTGTTGTCATGCTTACACCGGCAGCGTCTGCACCGCGGAGAAGAAGACATATTGGTGTTAATGAAAAGCCCTCCTAAACTCTCCTCCCCGCATGAATGTTTAAACATGCTTGTCATAACATTCATCCGCTCACACATGACAGCTACCATCTGCAGCTGCCTTGCTCGCCCTCAATATTTTATCATGCCATCTCCCCTATCCCCACTCCAGCACAATGCTGTGTGTTAACAAACTGAATTATAATGACTCAAAACAGGCTGCGTTCGGAATCACCGCCTGCACAGGCCATGCATAATGGATTCCGCAACACCGCGGGCCTCATAATGGCACAATTAGTCAGTCTTAACTACACAAGGAAGAGGAAAAGGGCCAAGGAAGGGGGAAATGTCGGCCTGTAAAGAGGGGATAATAGCGAGGGACGATTACGGACGACTGGAGGACCAGACGGAGAGAAGTGCTGCGGGCCAGCGGTTTGCGACTTCGGGGCTTTCGACAGCCGCGCTCCGCCGCGGCGACGGTCACTTTGCACCCCCGCGTGATCGAAATGTCACACCCCACGCGAGGAATGAAAACGTTAAAAAAAAACAAAAAAACACGCAGCGCTAGGTCCGGGGCCGAAGTTCGGAAAAGAGCCCGCCGAGAGGAGAGGAGCCGGAAGACGGGCCTAGGCGTTTCTACGCCCTTCTATATGGTGGCCGGGGGGAAAAAGGCGGGGTGGGGTGGGGGTTCAATGCGATGAGGCGGGAGCATCAAAGCAGGGGGGGGATCCAGAATCGAATGAATATTAATGTAGAAGCAATTACCTCGGGGGAAATGCTGTCTGGAGACATGCGCGTCTCACCTTTAGGGCCGATGCGTTTATTCTCCTCCTAACCCCAGCCCCTAACTACAGGTAACACTGAACAGTCCGACCCCAACCCCCACCACCCCCCACCCCATTACCCTAACCCAACCCCAGAGGGTTTGAAAGGCCGCGGTGACCGTCGGAGCCGCTCCCTTTACGCCGAAGTTTTACGCCGACTCGATCGGCCGACCGTTCCGCGCGCGGATGTCGCCTGAAGACCTTCCGTGGGCGCACTTTAAAAGTCCATTCGAGTGTTATCGGTAGTCGCTAAACGTTGAGTAAGGCTACCGTTGTTGCAGCTTTGAAATGCTCTTGTGTTCATATATACACACACACACATACACACACAGGCGGCCCCTTGCTGTCGCTTATCTGCATAAGCGACTGCGGAGCTCAAAGCCGCTTCGCCCCCTAAAACCCTTCTAAATCAGTGTTAAAGCCCTGATAATAGACCTCGCTGACCAATTGATTGGCCTTCATGTGTTTACAGCTCACTTTAATTGCCTCAAAAATACCATTTGTCTGCCACGTGTGTCCATACGCGCATGCAAGCGCGCCCGTCCATCGACAAAAAAGGCCCATTGATTTATCAGCATCGGGATTTGTCCCGTTCGCCGTACATACCCCCCCTACCCCCCTTTCCCGCCGCGTACGTGCTGCTCAAAATGGGAAATGGCCCCATCGATTCCCTTAAGTTGGAGCCCAAATGCTAAAGATTTTTGGATAAGCTTTCTCATTATTTAAGCTGAAATCAATAGGGGAGAGCATGGGTCTAATGAATGAACGGGCCACAGATCAGATGGGGTGTGCTCATCCCTGGCCTGTCCTGGTCGATCCGAGCCGGCGTGCGCGAGCGAGCGCACGCGTGTCGCGCGTGTGGAAAGAGACCGAAACTGACAGAACAAACTGTTATTTGGCTCTTAAAAGATAATCAGGAGGGGCTTTTTTTTTTTTTTTTTTTTTTTCCCTCTCTCTCTATTTTGCTTGTTCTCCCCATGTTTATTGTGCTTGTCGAAAACTGGCCCAATGGACCCTAAAAGAAACAAAACATACGATAAAAGAAGAAGAAGCGCAATGAAAATGCATCATGTGGTTTCATCTGTCCTCACACGGCCCGGTTTCCCCCAGGGGGTGTGCGCAGTTACACCTTATCTTCTTGCTTAGGACTCATCCAAGGGTGAATTAAATGTTTTTTTAGAGGCCCTTTCACATTAAAAGTGACGCGCACACGCGGCATTTTAAAACGCGGGCGAACCCGCTGATAATAGGCAATCGAGTCCATTTACACAACCTACAGACCTGGAACGTCGCTTCTTCTTGGTTCTTGGTCACGTATGAGATGATCACAAACACGGGAAGGCAGCAGGTTTTCCAGATTCTTTTTCAAAGCATAAAAACTCAGATTAAACACAGATTACGGCGAGGCGATGGCAGTTTCGTAGAGTCACATCAATCCTATGATGGCCCTATATCGCATATAGTCCTACAACACCATCCGACAATCCTATAATAGTCGACGCCTACAAGATAAATAATAATCAGCCAAATCAATACACGCCTCATGCTTGCTCTTGACTGCAACCTTTTTTTGCTGACTTTTTTTTTTTTTTCTCCCGTTCTTTTTGAGTGAATGCTGAATGCCTTTCAGATTACTTACCAGACTTTCCTGCTGCGGTTTGGCTGAATCAGATTTAACCGTGTTGATTATTCACAGTTGCTTTTGCAAACTCGAGCAAAAACAAAAAAAAAACAAAAAAAAAAGGTAGCCGTGAAACAAAGAGGGATGTTGCAAACATCACTAAACGGCCCCGTTTTCAGCTGGTAAACTCCCTCCCCATCCCAGTGTCTCTCCCCTAAGGTGTCCCGCCTTTTCCAGCTCATAAATATTGAAGGTGAGCGCTGATGAGATTCACAGACAGAAAAGGAATCAAAATCTATTGTTGCGTGTCCTTTCCTCGTGTAAAGTTTGGATTAAATGTCACACATTAGCATGTGAACTTTTAAATGAGCTTGTTTGCTCTCCGCGGCATGGGCCATGTAAATACACCATCTTGAGCCCGGAATAGAGGGGGGATCACGCCGCCAAGGAGGCGGGGATGCGCGGGAATTAGGGGAGGGTGGGACACGTTTGAGCGTCGCGCTGACAATTAGGGCCACAGCGAGGGACTTGGAGGACCTCGGAACGGCTCTATTGACGGGCTGATGCTTCACACCTGAAGGGGCTGATGGGAAGGCTCCCTCAGAGGGAGATGATTGACAGTTGCTGTCAGAATCCGAGAAGGGTCTCTGAAATGTTTTGCATTCTTTTGAGTTGGAAAAATGATACTGTTGTAATACTCACAGGTTCTATATCTCTTTTTTTTTTTTTTTTTTTCCCCCCCTTTCCACAGACTATGAATCTCTTTGTTTTAAAAAAGGCAGGGCTGCTTTATCGGCATCATTTCCTCCCAGCGAAGGGCCCCGTGTCTGTAAAACACATTAAAATCATAATGCAATCTTTGCTACCCCAGGAGCAACGTTATTGTTCTATTATACTCACCGAACAACAGCATCCCGTCCTGTTTATCAATCCAATATCTCATAATGCGCTCTCCGCTGCCCGGTCATTTTGAATATAAAAAGATCTCACGCTGTTATTGTGTCATATTTCCTATATTTAGTTTTAATCTCTTGTTCTGACATGAATCCGACACACCCAATATGATATTTGATTAAGTTTTTTTTTTTTTTTTTTTTTTTTTCAGGGTTTTTTTTTTTTTTTTTCCCGTAGTCTCCAGGTGATATTGGATACATGTGCAGAGCCGGTATTATGTCGGCTATTTCATCTGGGTATAAAAATGATTTAGTGTGTACTCCGCGCACGGTGTCATTGACTAGCTTTAATTTCACTGCAAGGGTGGGCTTTATTACTCTGCTGCTCTGTGAGTGTGTGCGACTGTGTGTGTGTATGTGTGTGTGTGTGTGTGTGGGGGGGGGTAGGGGTCGGGATTAATGTTTCTGTGTGCAAACTCCATTTTCTTTCTTTTCTGTAGTAGCTCTGTGTCACACCTGTGCACATTATCCAGCATCCTATGCAAGTACCTGGGAGGCCAGTATTTGGAGGGTTTCTCGTCTCTCACACACACACACACATGCATGCGCGTGGGCTGGGTCGGTGGTCTGGGTGCGAGGAAACCTAAGGGGGGGGGCGCTCCGCTTCGCCGTGACAAACCTTACCTGTGATCAAATGCTACAGAGCCGTAATCACGTTTGTGCCACTGAATTCTTTAACCTCTCCGTGACCCCTCGGAATGCCAGCCACCCAATCACGGGGCTTAATTGAATCAGCCTGCACGGTGACCCCCCCCCACCACCACCACACACACACACACACACACACACCCTTTGCTTTTTTTCTCCCCAAACTGATGAAGAAAAAGAATGAAATTGGTGGTGAAGAATGAAGGAAAAGACGGGGAGACGGCGGCCGGGCGGAGCCGAGCGGCGCTATTTTTTTTTTTTTTTTTTTTAAGTATACAGATGCACTTGCACGAGACACGGTCCTTTCCTGTTGGGAGAACAAGGGAGGGAGGGAGAGCCTGGGCCCAGGTTTCTCATTACCCCCACGGCCCATTCAGAGGATATTCCTATAAGATAATCAGATTTTTTTTTTTTTTTTTTTTTTTGAGGTGCAATTTTCCTTTAAGCAGCTTAGTGTTTACCTCCCAGATTAATATTTTCCTCTGTTATTAATATCGCTCTGTAATTAGGAGTGACGCACCGGCTCTGTGGCCTCCAGGCAGCTCCCATCATTCTCGAGGAACAAAAAAAAAAAAAAAAACGAGCGAGAAGGAAGTTTTAAAAGGCAGGAAAAGGCTGCAGGGAAGGGGGCGCGGAATTGCAATCGAGGCGTACCTGGCTTTGTGTACACGTGCGTGTGGCTGTGTATGTGTGTGTGTGTCTGTGTGTGTGTGTGTTCACAGGACCCTACAAACATGCAAGTGTTTGTTCCTTGCCGTGATGTGCTCGCGTGTGATGGTGCCCTCTGATTGATAAGGTGTCTGCGCCGGCTGCAGATTGCTCTTGCTGATTGCTTCTGAGAGCTCCAGCTGATTTATAATCAGAGCGGGATGAAGGATTGAACCATGGATTGCTTATCTGTTTAGCCCCCTCACAACATAAACTGACAAATTACCATGATGAACACATATACGCACGAGCACACGTGCACAAGGGGGGGGAGGAAAAAAAAAAAAAAAAAGCAATAATGTGGACCTTATTAAACACAGGCACACAGTCACATAAATGTAATTTTGCACAAACATTTGGGTCTGCAGTGAACATAAACAGGATTATTTATCAGCGCAGTCACATTTTCCTGATTACCCAAAAGTGCAATCAGGTTCATTTGTTTACACGTCAACATCGGGCTGGTTCAAGTCACAGTTAACTTCATACAGATTCTATATTAGTATTTTCTTCAAGCACATCTTCAACCTGCTTATTTTTCATGTTTTTTTTAAATTGTCACGGATATGCGCTATTATTTTGTTGGGTGTGTATTTATTTATTTTATAATTTGTATTTATATATGATTTCCAAAACAGTAGCTGCATTTAATTTATGATAAAGGACTGGTGTAGCGTGTCAGAATAAATCCACCCAGGGTACAAGTCATCAGCTTTAGATTCTGACAGCTTTAGTATTAGTATACCCGTTCTCTCTCTCTCTCTCTCTCTCTCTCTCTCCCCCTCCCTCTCTCCTCCTATTCCTGCTGTTTTTTTTTCTCTCGCCTCATCCCAGTTTTATCCTACCTTGACCACAGTTGCTTGTACGCTCAGTGACAGGACCGCAAGAGAAACACAACTGCACAGGGAAAGACTTTGTGCGTGCGCCCATTTTTATATCATTGTGAGGACTTTCCTATGCTAAACGCATTAACCAGCTCCAAACCCCTAAACCTAACCTAAACCCAATTCTGATTTCAACCTTAAAGCCAGGTCTTTACTCTCAAACACAAGTTTGAATTTGTGGGGTCAGCCAAAATGGCCCAACTACAAAAAAAATCACTCACACACACACATTCCTGTAATTCTATCTTTGTGAGGACTAACTCATAGACATAATGCATTCCTCAGCTCCTTACCCAAACCCTAATTATTCCAACTAACCCTGTAACCCTAACCTAAACCCAATTCTAACCTCAAAAACCACATCAAACAGTCCTTTGAATGTGTGGGGACCAGCCAAAATGTCCTAATTTTGCTAATAGAATGTATATTTTGGGACTCAATAAATATAAAGGACAAGAATACACACACAATTATATCCTATTGTAGTTATATCTTTATGAGTACTCAGACATTGATATAATAGGTTTTCCAGCTCCCATCCTTAACCCTAATTATTCCAACTAAACCAATAACACTAACCTAAACTCAATTCTAATCTCAACCTTATTTTTCAACCCTCCAACAGTCCTTTGGAGTTGTGAGGACCAGTAAAAATGGTCCCAGCTTCCAAAAATGTCCTCACATTGCTAATAGAATGAGGATGTTAAAACTCAATATGTAGCAAATATAAGTATACACACACACACACACGCACACAGACACACACACTGATGAATGGCAGCAATTAGATGGGGAAACCAAGCATGTGAGGACAGAGGAGAGCTGAGGGGCTGCAACCGCTCTACGGAATGTGGCTTTTCGTCCGCCGTTGGAAGGTTTTTTTCTTTTTGTCACTCTGACGCACGGTCCGCCTAAATATCTGCAGTGGCGCTCGTGTTGTCGAGCTGCAGCTGTGACAGGGCGAGCAGCGCAAGCAATCAGGCCCCAAATAAGGACACCACTGGACTGCATCATTATCACTTTGCAAAAATGAATTGATAATGAGGCCGCAGCTGGAACGGAAACACTTGGGCGTTTTCAGCAACAGACACAACAAAACCATTAAGGAAGATTACAGGAAAAAATAGTAAAAGTGTTGGGGGGGAAAGAAAATAAAACATATCCACTTGCACTCATTCCCCAAGTTTCCTTTTTTATTATAAGCACTTACCTTTTGAAAAAAAAAAGATCTTCTTGAAATCAATAGTGTCTCTGTGTACCTCAATCCACCTAAACAAATCTCCATCCTCGTCTCGACTTCTGAATCTTTCCCAGAACTTCCCGGCTCTTATTTGACATTTTAATGACTTTTATACTCGCGCAGCCTTCCCAGATAATGCACAGGTAATATGGTCTTGTCTTTTAATCATTTTCATGCAGGAAGCCTTTCTTTCATCTCTGGTGATTTTTTATTTATTTTTTTTCCTCTCTTCTCCAAGCCTGCGCAAGCGCTGGATGAGACGGCGGCGGCAAATTTGATATTCGCTCGTCACTATTCATTATACGCAGTAGTCAACTAATAAAACGCAGTCGAGTCAGGCTTGGTTCTATAAAAAGACATGAGAGAGGTTCTAAGCGCGCCCATAACAAACGCGCTGAAACCAGCTCATATCGACAACACCAGTGACTCATTTTTCCGGGCTTTAAAGATGTGAAGGATTCCGACTTTCCAGGAACACATCAGGTGTCAGTTTTTGTTTTCATTCCCCGTATTTGTAGAAGTTGTGATGTGCGACTACAGATTCATGCAGGTTTTTACCAACTTTTTGCTCTTCTAATTTATTTCCCACCCGGTGGGCGTGGGCATATTTTACGAGCAGGTGTGTGTCCGTGTGCGTGGGTGTGCGTGTGTGTTCGGTTTAGTATTTATGACCCGTGGCGGTGTGTGTAAGACACGGCTGCTGATGAATTGTGCCACTTCTGACTAGTTACATCACAAATCATCCCCGTATTAGAACCCCCTTCGGATGCAAATGGGAGGCCTCCGCGCGCACGTGCGAGCACGTGGCGAGGGGGAACCAGGGCAAAGGAGAACGCATGAACGCGTCCTCAAAAGAATGCAAGCTTTTATTTACATATAAACTATGTGCGCGCCACTCTGCCCATGTCTTGTGTGTGTGTGTGTGTGTGTTATGAATGAGTGAGTGCACGTGGGCGTGTGCAGCCCGGTATCGCTTGTGAGCTCATTTCTCTCAGAAATCAAAGTTAAATGGGTCATCTATCACGAGGATATGTGACTGGGACACTTCTCTCTAGTGTGTGCGTGTGCAAATATGCAGCCGTGCTCAAGGTGTGTGGCGCAAGGGCGGGCGCGTGCACGCGCTCCCGCAGCTGCGTGCCTGTTCGCGCGCGCGCGCGTGTGTGTGTGTGTGTGCGCGCGGTGGCCACTTGTCTTTGCCCGTGCCATGATTAATGGTTTACATTGGGCTGTTCAGCCATGCATGCTTCTCGGTTTATCGTTTTATGCTGTCTCCAATTAAAGCTCCATAACGTGAGTGATGGCTTCACGCCGTTGTCCATCAATAGAGGCCATCAGCGACCTCACACAGTCAGGATGTGGAAGCCACGCGCCAACTAATATCCTCTTGTGTCGGGGCCCCGTGGCCAGTCTGCGCACGCGTATGCAGATGCCCGTGCGTGTGTCAGCGAAGCGCACGAAGTGAGAAAATATAGAAGATATAGATCAATATTTCACACCTTTTAGTCCCTATGTTTGTGTGAAACACATGTGTCGCATACTTTTAATTTCCCAGAATATTATTTCTCATAAAATGACATCGGATTGATATGTTGATTATACTGCCGACAAATAGCAGCCAGCTGATGTGCTCTTATATGACATTGCTTCATTCGTCTCTTATATATATGTATTCAAATATAGATATACATATATAAACTTCAAAGGTGACATATTATACTCCTTTTCTGCAAGTTAACTTGGTTCCTTGATGTCTAAATGAAATGTCAGTAACTGTTTGCTGATAAAACTGAAGGATTGAGCACAGTCGGACTCTAAATACACCATTTTCACAGCCCAGCTCAGAAAGGCTGGTTTAACCGCTTTTCCCTTGAAATCTTGACGAGCTCCACCCACATACTTTTTGCTCCGCCCCATGCACATTTGCCCCGCCCCTGTCTTCAGACGGGGAGACGTGAGGATGACTTTCTGTCGGCGGATCCTTGCACAGGTAGCTGTGGTTGAGGCGTGAGGACGGGGTTATTCCCCAACTGTGATGTAACAGTAGGGAGGAGGCGCAAAACGGATTGTTTTGAGGCACATTTACAGACGACGGTAGCTTACTTAACATTGAATTCGTTTTTAGGACTGATTCTTATAGGGCGGGGAGGCAAAAATACATAGACTAAAGCAGTGAAAAAGTGTGTTTTGCGTGATACGTCCCCTTTAAGCCCAGCTGCTGTATTTTAGCATTACCAAGGTTACCATTAAACTGGTGACTCGTGCTGCATTTGATAAATGTTTAATAACACAGACAAAAACCTCCAGTGAAGTTATTCATTTTAGAGCTCAAAAGCACCTCATTGGCCAACATAGATAGATAGATAGATAGATGAAAGAAAGAATGAAATAGATAAAGAAATGCTTTATTGATCCCCGGAGGGAATTTCATGGTGTCCAGCAGCTTATGGGCTCCAGCATAAAACAATTAAGACATAAACACCAAACGATAAAAGACACTAAAAGATGCCGTCCAGTGGAGAAAAAAAAAAAAAAAGATGCAAGTTTAGACAATGAAGGGGTGTTAAAATCCGCTGCCGTTATGGCCGGAGGAACAAAAGAGTGCCTGAGAGAGGGGGCGCTCCTCTGGCCAGCCAGGAAGAGGAGGAGGGGGGGGGTACCTCAAACGACCCCCGTCTGAGGGACTTCCCGTAGAGGGCATCCGTCTTCGCAAGACCGGTCCAGTTTGCCCGCTTACCCTCGGTTCCCTGTGTGACTGGACCCGCTCGTGTCTCCCCTCTTAGATGTTCACAGGCTGGAACCGAGAGCGCCCTAGCTCCTCCAATGTGACCACGGCGACGCACAAAAGAAGGGCAAATCAGGCAAGAAAAAAATAGCAATAAATACAAGAGATGAGTGTGTAGGAGTATCGTGATGGGGAATTTCACTCCAAAATTGCTCTTATTTGCAAACACATGACGGCAATGATTGCGCCATGCATAATGTCCAGCTGGACACACAGGCAGCAAATGGAAAAAAGATAACAATAACTCAGCCATCCCGTAGGCTACTGTCTGTGTCTTAGCTATATGACACTGGGGGGGGGATGAACTGCGGTTATCAGCAAATTAGAAAAAAAAGAAGGGGGTTAGGGAAGGGGGGGGTGATTTAATATTCAACAGTGGCTGAAGGGGCTGGGGGAAGGGGAAGACAGCAAACCTATGGATGGTGGGGGGGTGGAGGGAAATTAATCAGCGGTATCATCTCCATGGGAGTTTAGTTAACCACCGACCTCAGCGTTTTACCAGCCTTTGATGGAGCCTCCGCTGTCAGGACGAACCAAAAAGACACCGATCACGTCCCCTTTCATGGTCCTGATGCGCAGAATTCGCACGTGTGTGCAGGTTGACCCCCCCCTTCCCCACACACACACACACGCACACGCACACACCTGCCGCTGATAACGCAACCTGTTTTGGTCACTGTTCCGCGCATAATCCCACAGGCCTGATCGGCAAATGCGATGTTGGATCTCATTTCCGGCGCACGTGAATGTGTTCCAGGCGGAGGCCGAAATGACGTCTTTGTGGGAGGACCTCGGCGCGCTGTTCGATCAAAGGATAGAAGAAAAGGAGATGAGGATCAGCCAACAAGCTGTAGAGCTGGCGGCAGCGAGGCGAGAGGTGAGTCTCTGAAGGCCTTCGCCGTCCCCTCGGCCCGGACGCGTACGCCTAAAACGGTGCCGCTTCCGACGCGTTTGACGGGACCCCCGATAATCCATTGAAATGCAAAATTGCTCCGTTTCAAAGGGGTTCCACCCACTCCTTTCGCCCCCCGTTCTGTTATACAGATCACCAATGCCATTGGAGATGATTGGGCTTCACTGATTCGCAGCGCCATTGAAACACAGCCTGATTAAAAGACACACAAACACACACAGACACACACACACACACACACACAGAAACACTGGATCTGCATATCACTGCGCTTTTGATCGAATGCCAAGGTTTCATTGAGAAAGACATCAGAGTCAAATGGAGTGAGCACCTGTAGGATTTGTGTGTGTGCGTGCGTGCGTGTGTGTGTGTGTGTGTGAGTGAGTGTGAGAGCGACAGAAAGGCAGCTGTGAAATCTGCACCTGTTTATTTCAATTAGTCCTCTTAATGTATTCACGCTGGCTGCCAAAAAAAAAAAAAAACGCGTTAACAAGCTTGTTAGACCAATTAGCTAATTAATTATCTGTAAAGCGCCGGCTTCCCAAAGAGCCACGTCTTCATTATCTGACGTCTGTTGGATGGCTGAAATGAAAGCTGATGATACACACTCATGCTTGTGTTTGATATGTGGGATTATAGTGTGTTTATACCATCTGCGAGGGTGCATTTGCATTATATGTGTCTGAGTGTGTGTGTGTGTGTGTGTGTGTGTGTGTGTGTGTGTACATATAGGTGGATAGATCTCTCTCTCTCTTTCGCTCTCACTACATACATACACATGTATGTACATGTATATATGTACATATATGTATGTGTACACATGTGTATATGTACACATGTGTATATGTATATCTACATATATATGTATATGCACACATGTGTATATGTATATGTACACATGTATACAGGCAGTTGTGAAATCTGCACCTGTTTGTACACATGTACATATATGTATACCTACATATATGTACGTGTGTATATGTATATCTACACATATGTACATGTATATGCACACGTATGTACATGTATATGCACATGTGTATATGTATATGTACACATGTGTATACCCATATATACTGTATACATATGCACATATATACGTATATATCACACACACTCAGACACACACACAAACACACATATATATATATATATATATATATATATATATAGACACATATATATAGACACATATACACACACACACATACGTATATATATATATATATATATATATATATATATATATATATATATATATATATGTGTGTGTGTGTGTGTGTGAGTGTGTGTGTCTATACTATGAAAATGGCTTACCAATATCTGTGTACGGTGCAGCGAAAGGTTATGTGGGGGCCATCACTCCCATAGGTAAAGACAGAGAAGTCCTCCTAGCCACTTTCTAATCTCTCTTTTATTAGAAGTTAATATCTTGCCCGCTCTTTCTCACTCCGCACTCCCACCTGCTTAGAAATGGCCCCGCTCCATCTTTTTAATTCAATTATATTAGCCACCGTCTCTCACTCTGTGCCCATAACTCTGCAACTCACTCAGTGTCTCTCTCTTTTCCCTCTCTCTTTTCTCTCTCTCTCTCTCTCTCTCTCCGTCCCCGACCCTTCCTCTGCTGTCCTCAAACGTTCCATTTCTATTCATAATCCAAGATGGAGGATAGACTTCGGTCAATCACGGATTTGTGCGAGTTGCTTTCTTTTCTGCTCTCCTCCTTCCCACTGGTTGAAAACATGTGATGGCCGGAAGGAGCGAATAAAGGGGAGGTGAAAGAAGGAAGTGAAGCAGAACAAGGCAGGGGGTCAGGAGTGAAGGAGAAGACCCCGGGGGTTAAACTTTAATTGCTAAAGTAATGAGACGCATTCAGACCGACGCTTTGCTATCAATGGGGACTCTATAGTAATATAAAAGTCCAAGACTTAAGCTCTAATTAAAAAAAAAAAATCATAAATCTGAAATTCTTCTTTTGCGGTACTTCCTGCTGAAGGTCTTTTACTTCCACTCTCGAGAATTAAGGCACCACATGGAGGATTTGTAATCATCTCAGGCGGTGGCTCTCAGTTTAGAAATTTCTCTACTTTGTATAATTATGTAACTATAAAAGCATTGCTCTTGGGTGCTGTGGGGGGGGGGCTTTGCAGCACGGGCAGGTTGACTATCGGTGCATTGTTTGCGGACAGTTTTAACAGCGGACGTAATGAGACAATACATTTTCATTGAAGAAAGGCTAACTCTTCATAGGCAAAAAAAAAACAGCATTTAACACAACAACCATGTTATAATAGCCATTATACACAAACGTACTCCTTATTACAACATTTCTGCCCCCACCTTCAATTTATAGTGTCTACTAATCAAATTTTATAACTTTACCAAATATGGCATAGAATAATCAGAATCTGTACCTGTAATGCCCCATTTTTTACTACTGTATGGATTTTACATGAGGGAACACATTCACCATTAATTACCATGCAGTTCAAGGTCACAATGGGTGCTTTGTAATAATTAATAAAGCATCATTATGCTGCTAATAAGTTAGTAAGCAATTAGTTAATGGTTAATACGCACTCCCCCAAACAATCTTCTTTGTCAGAAACAATGGAAACACACCATACATGAACAACTTTAGTGATGGCGTGTTGATCGGTGACGTTCACGTTATTCATCTGCGCTTAACCGCAGCACAGCACAAAATGCAAAAAAGACCAAAAAAAAAAAAAAAAAATCATTTGAAGGGACGATTTGAAAACGTTAAAAAAAAAAAAAACGACTCCTGTCATCACGCTCCTGAAGGGCTCCAGCAAGTGACAGAAAAGAAATGGTCACATTTTCGCGCCGCCACCATTTCCATCTGCCGCCGCGTGCCAAACGGGCCGTATTTCGAGAAGTGAAGGTATAATAAAGGCGCAGTTCCCTGCGTTGTGTGCAATTAAGTCGAAAGTGTCGGCGCGTCAAAACGGCGGCCTGCACAAGATATGGATTAAAGTGCCACAGAGGTGCGCCCGCGTTTATTTTGACTTCTCGCCGCAGCTTGATCGGTCGTGCTCTTGGATCCTCTGCTTTTGACTTTTTGGATGCGTCTCAGCGCTGATGGTATTGACATCGCACTTCGTCGTAATTCTGTCATCGTCCTGCCAGTTTTTGTGTCATAGCCCGTTCAAAGAACACATGGTATTAATCCCGTTTCCAACATCTTATCATGCTTTATTGCAGCCGTTTTGTACGAAGCATCTCCATTTTTTTTTACTGCTTCGCGGACATCACAAGTACAGTTCATCGGTTTGCTTCTCTTCTTTGGAGCGGTCGTTGCATTCAAAGTAGGAATTTAAAGGAAACGCGCTGTCCTGTTGGGGGACATTTCCATCTGAAATGCCTTTTGTGTTCCACTTTAAAATGTGTAAAATGCGATTGAACCCCGTGAAAACCCGTGATGGCCAGTCTGTGATCCGTGCCACAGACACTTCAAATGCCCCAAACTCGACCTTTCCTCACTTCGCATGTGACCTTAACTCATTAAGTCCCAACGAGACGTATTATTTACGCCATCCTGTTTTCCAGGCATTGTCTGAGGATGTGTACTAAATCTTGCGGCTCTGCAGTCGTTTAATGTGCCTGCCTGCGTATATGTAAATGTGATTGCGACTGTGCGTTTGTATCCCAGCTCACTGTTGGCTGAGCCTTCTTAGCAATCTAACACAAGACTCTTGTATTCACCGCTAATGAATAAGAGCTTTGATTTGACAAGGGACACACACGCACATGCACACACACATGCATTCATACATGGGGTGAGGAGTTCAATCATTGTCTGTAGACATAATCAGCCTTTTCCCCCCCAACAGTAATAACTCAGCACTGCTCGGTAACAAAGCAACTTCTATTTTATTTTAATCTCCTAATAGTCAGTAAATATTTGCTAAACAATGGCACAAAGGTTTATTATTAGGTCAGCAGAAATCCGAAGAAAATGGCCAAATTTGCTGTAAAAATGGGTGGGGTGATGTGTCCAAACTAATGGAAATGGTAAAAAAAAAAAAATCATAAAACAAAAAAAAAAAAAAAACAACTTGAAAATATTAGTCGTCTCCTTTAAACTTATTGAATTTAAACTTGAATCAATCCATTGGACTGTAAAAAAAACGAACAAACAAGATATAAATATTACCGTTGTTGTTCTCTCTTTCATTTATGTTTTATTTGGTGGCCCTGACAACCTTCGGTATTCGATGAAAACGTGATTTTGGAGCACTTGAAAATGGACCTGTTGTGACCAACTTAAATAATATAAGTGGAAAAGAGTTATAAACATGTATGCAAAAGTATCTTAACATAAAACTAACATATGACACACACTAACATATGACACACACGTATATATATATATATATATATATATATATATATATATATATATATACACACACACACATACGTATATATATATATATATATATATACGTATGTGTGTGTGTGTATGTGTCTATATATATATGTGTCTATATATATATATATAGCTCTCTCTCTCTCTCTCTATACATATATATAAATATATATATATATATATATATATATATATAAAACAATCCAAGTATTGTCTGTGGGGAACGATGCAGAGCTTATTTGTATGACACGTGGATATGATACACTTCCTCCCTCTGGGTGTGTGTGCATGTTCGTGCGTGTGTGTGTGTGTGCGCGCGTGTGTGTGTGTGTGTGTTGGTAGATGAAAGAAAGAAGCGACCATGTGAAGCACCTGGACCAGGACGTGTTTCGTCTGCGGGCCACTCATGACTCTCTCGAGAAAACTTTGGCTGCGAAGGAGAAACACGCGCAACATCTGGTCCGAGACAACGCGCGGCTCAAAGGCGGCCTGGTTTCACTGCAGCGCAAAGTATGGAACATGTGCACACGCACACATGCTCTCTCTCTCACACACACACACACGCACACACACACAAGCCCCGGACAGGCAAGGAGCTCTTCTTAAATCAGCCACAGAATTGGGCAACCTTCTTTAAATCAAATGCAGACAGGTACATTTGGGAGCCGTCCTCTTTTTTTTTTTTTTTTTCTTTTGTTTTACTTCCTTCCCGGTTAATCATCCCTCCACACCCCCACCCCCGCCGTCCCTTCTCCTCCTTCCCTCTCTCACCCTCTGTCCATATTTAATAACTCATCGCCACCATCTCGGCTCCGCCGAGGGTCGGCTCGTTGGATGATAAAAAATGTGCGCTCATTTGAATATCACTTAAACAAGAGACGGGCCAGGACTGGGGGAGCTTTACTTCCTTCATTTGTACATTCATTATCCGCCTTTCATTGTCCCCGCTCTTTGTTTTTCCTCCCTCGTCCCCCTTGTCCGGTCTCACCCTCCCTCCACTAACAACCACTCGGTAATGTATGGGAGCATTAAAGAGTCATATGCATGATGAATGGAATGGCCTTTATGTTTCTCTCATTGTCCTTTTCCTCTCTTTGCTATAATTCTCTCTGCATCACTCCCTCGCTCTCTCTCTCTCTCCCTCTCTTACCGTTTCATCCGCCCCTCTCAAGGTAAATCCAAGTCTTTGTTTTATCGGGAACTGAAACCACCCAACGGTATCCTTGACCGAACCAAGAGAATTCTTCCCGGTTGACTCCAGGAACACTTGACGCGCTCTTGTTAGCCACCCTTGGTTCCTATGTACACTTTGATTTTTCAAAGAAAAAACAAACTTCATTTTGCTTCAGAGTCATTGACGTTGACTGTTGACAGTGGCACACCAGTCGTTTTAGATATTCTCACCTTCAAGTGTTGCCGATCGCTTTACAGAGACTTCTTTTCAAACAAGTGTCATTAGAAATGCCCTTTTCTTTTACTGGCGCGATGGGGGTTTATGCAGAATCAGAGTGAACACAATAAAGCTAAAGCACAGTTCAGGAGTGCATGACTGACGTGAACCTGATTGATAAATAGAAACCCTCCGTTGGTTTGTGAAGGGCCGTTTCTGATCCGATCGCTGCAAGAACAAACCATATATGCATAAGAGGGCGGGTCTGTAGGAGGAGTAAGGGGCAGGTGTAACTTTTGAACTCAGTTTATTGTAAGCCAGGCAAGTCAATCAAACAGACCGGCCCCAGTTTTTAAGGATTAATATGTTATTAATTATGGAAATATTTTCAGATGGACCACCAGATCATATTTCAGGATGATGAGTGTAATGAATTTTGGAAAAAAAACGTATTGAATAAATATTTCATGATAGAAAATTAATGGGAGTGATTTGGAACCAGGGCTTTTGTAGCGCCAGCCCCTAGCGGATCTGGGTGGTATTGCATTTAAAGTAACTTTACGCGTGGTTTCACTTTTCAGCCCGGCAATCCACGTCCATCTTTTATGCACAGTCTATGACTGCAATACAGATTGGTAATCATCCAAAAATCTGGAGACTAATAACCTGACAGGTGACAAGTACGAATCCCTTAGCAGGACTCTGCTCCCATCGGTGAGGGATGACAATAAAATCACATGTATATCACAATAAAGCACACAGACATCAATAGATGAAACAGTCCTGATGTCAATTGCAAATAAAATATACAATAATAGCACTATTCTTCATTTTAATTAGAAATTCAAGATACGTTTCTATTCACCAAAGGGGCAATTTTAAAAAAATAAATTAACATCTTGGTAGGTGGACACATTTACAAGACAATTTCATTTTCACGGTAAATTCTATAGAACTGCGTGTCATTAAAATTAAATTAAATGTCAAAGGAAAGGTGCATTGCCTTGACCTCAAAAAGGAAACACATGCTGTTAGTTTTTCAAAGTGCCCCCATTATGGTGCCCTAATCTGGATGAACAAAATCACAATTTTATTAATTCTAAGGTCACCTGCAGCACACTATATAATTATAAAAATACTGTCAACTGTTTCAAGGATAGGAGAGGAAGTGGCAGCGGTGTTTTCTTCTTCACACATGTAGGAGATGGCCTAAGTGTTGTTAAACATATAAAAGAAATAATTTTTATTAACGAGCTGTGAGGTTTCTCAAGGACCCTTCTCCATGAAAGCATATTTCTTTGTGCGTTTGATGGAAGTCAAACAGAACAAGGACCGGAATTTTGCCCTGCCGTTCTTTTGTCTTGATGCGTCTTGAAGTTATTTTATTAGTCCGGTGGCAAAGTGGCAGCTGTACGGTTCCTCGGCCCCAGACAAAGGCTTTACGGCGTTACTGTCCACTGCTGTGGAGACGGACAGACGCAAACACCCCAGAAACATCCCTCCTTCTGGGACTGCCTCAGCTCTGCTGTCCCCTTTGGAGAAGGCTCGCCTGGATGTACCCGTTCGTCTTCCTCAATTGCGGAGGAAAAAACTTCCCTGAATGTGGAAACACAGATCCGGGAGCAGTCGCTCCACGCAAGGAACTGGAACATCTACAGAGGGAACTGACTCACAACAGAAGGTGATTGGTCCTCTAATACCCGTTCTATTAGGTCTTTGCTCGTACCTTTCTCTCTCACAAGGTGATATTTTTTTTTTTCAAAAAAGCAAAGTAGTCAGTGTCAGAAAAATGTGGTTAAACCAAAAATACAGTTTCTTCAGGATAGAGATTAACTATAATATTCACTTTTATGTCCCACATTGTCTTTTTCACACAATGGCAATGATAAGAAGGGTCGCACAGGTGAGGTGATTCATTTAAATATTCAATTTTCAAATGTAATATTCGCTGTCTGCCATTGTCTATTTCGACAATGACATTAATAATAAGGTTTTAGATAATGGCTAATGGCATGGACTGGTATTTCAAAACATATTTTAGCGAAAGAAGAGACAAGGCTGCATTATTTTGGACGCCCCGTTAGTAATTAGAGTTCAACAAACAATTATAGCCTGTGTTGCATTTTAGTCCTTATCCTCTGCCCCTTTAATGTGTCACAAATGCGGGAGGGTGAGAAGAAAGATTCTTCGATTCTTCTTGTGTTTGTCTTTATTTGGTTTGTGTATGTCAATGTTGCCTGTTGAAAAGTTCGAATTTGATTTAAGATTGATCATCAAACCAAAAAGCTTTCATAGTCATAGTTTACATCAGTTTCCAAAGCGGGGGGATGGGGTGGGGGGGGGTGCATCCCCTGGGGGGGGGCACAGAGCAGTTGTGGGGGGACGTGGATGTATTCAAACAATCATGATAGGTGCTTGAGAAGAGTTACATTTAACATCATTACACTCTTAAGGTGGTTTGTTATTTTGTCATTTATTTCTCATTCCAAAGGATGTTATAATTTATTGCAACCCATATTTTATGCCAGCTACTTTTATTTGTTTGTGTGTCTTATGGACCAGCAGAACCATTTTTTTGGTTAACAATAACACTTGTTTCTTGTGAAGTTATAATCATATGTTTAACATACCTTCCTTGGAGTTAACATCTAATGCTAGTCCAGGCTACAGGAATTAACTGGAGTGTAGAAAAGGTATCTTAGCCATTCTAATGCTAAAACACATGGCTGAATCATATGATTCTTTACGAATTCATGGATCATTTGGTTCATGTTTGTGACTCGGTATAAACTCGGGCCATTTTAAAAAATAGCAGGTGTTTTGTTGCTCTCAAATAGGAGTTGAAATTCCTCACTGTGTGTATTTTGCACACACTCACCGTTTGATGGGATCCAAAGCTGTAACTATAAGTCTGGATGCATTCAGGATACATTTGCCATCGATCTGATCACTCAAACCGCATGATGTGCACCATATGTGGCCTCATTTTTCCATAGATCGAGCGCATATGTATTCTGGTAGTGCGTTGCCATTCGTCTTCCATCACGAACATCACGAGGGAGGCCCGGAGAAGATAAAACAAGAGGCAAAACAAAACAGACTGAGTAGGATTGTTTCAAATCTGGTGTGTGCCACAGACTCATGCATGTTGTCCAAACACGGATCGCTCCTGTAGAATTGAATAGCAAGTGGAGTTCAGATAATGGTTCCCAGTTGTCAAGATCAACTGCTGGAAAGTCCCCCGTTTGTGAGGTTTAGTCAGATTGTCAGCGAAGAACAGATCAAGGGTTGATGAGGACCGCACAACTATGGGTCACATTTTTGAATATTTTTATCCAAAAGGCCCGAATTTCTGTATAACAATGAAAATCTGGTTCTTCGTCAAGTGGAGGCATAACCAAAATTGTGTTCCTCTGCCAACAGCTATGCTCCTTCTCCGTCACACACCCACCAACAGGCCCCCAACCATGTGCCCAACCTCTGGACACTCCTTCGTCACACTTCAGTGGACTAAGTTTTAGACTTTGGCATTTGTAGGTATTTTAAAAAATAGCTGGCGGGCCTTCAGCCACGTGGATGCCTAGCAAAAGTGAAAGAGTGTCATACTATTCATTTTCCTTTTGCAGCCTCTCTTCTTATCACTCATGCTTTAAGTGTGATGGGGCTGTTATGTCAACGATGAGCCTTCAATTCGAGGTATACAGGAAAGAACACCAAAAAATTGCCCCTTCTTGATCCCATACTTCTTATTTATCTGGTATTTTTTTTCTCCCCATCCATTTTTCTGAGCGTTTCTCTTCATCTTCATCTTCATCATCCTCACACACGTCATTATCATACAGATAGCCAGATGTTGGGGTAGTCTGAACATGTGGTCAAAGTGGGTTTTATTCCCGCCTGTAAACTTTCCCGCTGTGCAACTTGAAAGAAACCATTAACATGACAAGGGGCTTTGTCTCAGAGATGATCTGGGGTTTCTTCTGAGCATCTAAAGTCATCCGCACACATCTCAGGGGGGCAGCTTTTGGAATCTCCACATGGTCGGAGTTAATGTGAGAAATGTTGATAAAAGAGGTCGGAGGCTCGAGAAGTAAAGGAGATCCCGTACGCTCCTTAAACGAAGGGGGTGTGAATTCGCAGCTGACTGGACCGTGACTTGAAGATTTATTTTGTTTGAGAACATTTCTCTTACTCACAGCAATGTTTTCCTTCTGAAATTATTCCGAGTACGCGGCGGGGAGCTGATCAATAGCTCAAAAATGCACAGAGACCCTTTAAAGACGAGAAAAAGGAAAGAAAGAAAGAAAAAAAAAAAAAACATTTGAAGTAGTGAGCGTCTTTTTCTCATTTGGTTTGTAGCAGGGGAGCTGCTTGAGATCCTCATTTTCAGCGCAATGTAATGTGTAACTTTAAAACAAAACCTGCTAAAAATCTTTTCGCCGTGTGACGTCCAGGCTTTGTTGTCCATTGTTAACATCGCGCCGTGGCGTTTCTCTGCCTTTCACGCAGTTCTTTGTTTTGAGAAGTTTGCACCCGCTGACCCTCCATTGGTTCCGTTAAGTAAAAGCATTCACAATAGCTATTATTTCTATATTGATGGAGGGGGGGGGGTGAAATGTGAACATAAATCACAGTAGACAAATAACAGAGGAACACTAAGAGGTACTGTGGAATGTTGTCGAACATTAGCCACGTTAACAATGCCTTAGGAGCGTCAGAAAGGCTTAGTGATTTTTTTTTTTTTTTTTTTGCTTTCACTCTTGATCTTTCTTATTGCTCATTTCATTCCTTGCAATGTCTCTCTTTCTTACACACACATATTCACACACACACACACACAAACCTTAACCTAAACCCAATTCCAACCTCAACCTTAAAACCAGGTCTTGGCCCTCAAACAGTCCTTTAAAGTTGTAAGGACCAACCACAATGTCCTCATTTCACAACAATGTCCGCACTTTACTGGTAGAAAATCAGATTTTGTTACTCAGTATGTAGCAAGTACAAGAACACACACTCACACATTCTTGTCATTCTTTCTTTGTGAGGATTTCGATCAATAATAAAGCATTCCCCAGCTCCTTAAACCAACCATCACAACTAACCCTCTGTTCCTAACTTCAACCCAATTCCAACATTTAACCTTAAAACGTCTAAGTCTAGGCCCTTAAGCAGTCCTTTAAAGTTATGAGGACCAGCCAAAATGTCCTCGCTTCTCCAAAAATGTCCTCACTTTGCAAGTACAATGAGTGTTTTTGGTACTCAATATCTAGCAACTACAAGAACACACACACACACAGCAATTCTTCACACCCCCCCAACTGTTCAAATATTATTTCTCCCTCTCCTGTCGTCCTCTCCCCCCTTCTTTCCCCCCCCCTCTTTATCTTGTCATTGCCTGTCAGGAGGGATTGTATCTGCGCGCCGTGTTGTGCGCGTGTGAATCTGCGAACACACTGAGACTGAGATGCACTTAAGAGCTCATTGATTTAAAAATACCTCCGATATTGGAGGTCCCCCTCCTGCAGATCCGTTCAGAAGATTACGGCGCGCGTGCGCGCGTCGGCTGCGTGCGGGCGGAAATATGCACGAACCAAAGCTCCACTCCAAAGTTTCTCCTTAAACTTTGTGATTGACCTAGTTAGTGTATCGTTTTGACAAGTTGTCTGTTTTGACACGACATCCTCCTGTGTTTATCTACATCCATTCTGTCTGTCACTTCCCCACACTGGGAATACACACACATGCGGGCGCACACGCAGACACACACACTCAAAGAGAAATCAAGCTGAGAAATTGATATAAAGTCGTTGTGTTTGCTGGAATGAATTTGCGCAACAACTGGTCTTTTCTTTTGTCGTGTTTTTGTTCCTTTTCATCCGATAATCCTGACAGAACTTCCTGTCCAAACTACTTGGGCTTGGAGTTCTTCACGCGCGGCGTTTATTCGCCCCTTTGCGTCTCGCCGTGGCTCGGCTCCGGCGGGCTCGGGGGAGCCCGGGCCGCTGTCGGCCGCGAGGTGAGAGGTCAAAGAGCCAAGTTAACTCCATCAATCCCCCCGGACAGTTGACAAATGAGCCCTCGGCTGTGGTCAAAACAGTCCCTAGATCATGCGGGGGACGGAGGCAGAATGAGGAAAGGGAACGTTTGACTGCGCCTCGGCTGAAAAGTGGCGTTATGAAACTTGTTTTCCGGCGAATTAGAGAAAAGTTCAGCTCTTAAGGGAACCCGAAGCTTCGGTCTGACTGTGGAATGGTTCATTTTAAGTCGGGGGGAATGACTCTACATCACTTTTAGGTGAATTTATACCTCAAATTCCTCATTTGTGGACTAAAAAATCATTACCGCTAATTAAAAATGCATAGAACCCAGACGGTTCCGAAATTGACAGCCCGTAATAGCAAGCACCTGGAGCTTTTGGCTGACCTCAAAGGAATCTTGACGAGATACAGACTCGGTAGACGAGATAAAGAAAGTCTAAAACATTTTCCCGAGCAAACTTGTGAGGAATCACACCCACATGAAAGCGCACGCAGGCACACAGACGCATACATTTGGCGCACAACTGAGGTGGGTAATTAGGGGAGGTCACCAAGGAAACAGACAAACACAAGCAAATGTAAGATATACCGCATATTTACAACAACTCCTTCTCTGTGTGAGCCGCCATTCCACCCACCTTTACCTCCACCATTACCTTACCCCAAATATGAAAACAAGCCTGGAATATTTTATCTCAACTTTTGTAAACAACGACTGGCGCTCCCCCGTTTCCAGAGATACGGGTTTGATTATTCGGGGAGATGTGATCCTTAACATAATCTAACTTTGTCAAATATCATCAAAAAGCAGCCGAGTTTTTAAAATTAAATAAAAGAGCGCGGTCCAACTTTTTTTCCTTTTTTTTTTTTTTTTTTTTTTTTTTTCGTGTGTAATGCGGGATGAATGTGCTTTTGTTTGTCAGCTCCAGAGGAGGGAGATGAAGATGTGCGCGCTGCTGTCGGAGCTCACGGAGAGCAAGAGGCAGCACTCGGAGTGTCAGAATGAGGTAGCAAACAAAACAACAGCTTGATTAGTTTTTCCTTGCTCGTGATCCACGTTGTCTGAATTAGGAGTCTTTTTTCCGCTACTTTATGCCTGATATTGATAACATGAGGAATGCTAATAAAAATTCATTGAGCCGTTGTTGTCGGTTGACGAAAGATCGTTTCTCCTCTCTTGACGATTCCCCAGCTGCTCCGAAGGGAGTCGGATCTACAGAAGCTTTCCGAGGAGAGGGACGAGCTGAGGGCCAAGGCGGGGGACCGGGGCCGCGAGGGCCTTCCCTCCTCCCCTCTCGAGGTGCGTTCAAGGACGCAGCGCACTATACTACGCCCTCAATGTAGAAAACGTCTCGGACCCTTTCCTCCGAATGGAAAACAAGCAGCTGTTTGATGGGAAAAAAAAAAAAAAAAAAAGAAAAACAAGGACAATGCGGGTTTGAAATTCTACACACTTATTGAATACATTCTGGGTGAAATATTCCAAAACCTTGAACTTCTTTGTTGATTCAGATGTGTGCTGCAGGTTGTTGTTGTATAATGAATAATGAAATTCTTCACATGAGATGTTTTAGCAGAAGGTTTTTGGCCAAAATTTACATTTTGAGCTATTTCTTCCTTCTTTTTTTAGGTTACAGTCATTTTAAAAGACATTCTTTACACATGCAGGCTTTATTTAGGTCTAAAGAACGAATGACCTCACGCAGGGGTGGATTAGTCCATAACTGCAATCATCGGAGAGCCACCTTTGCCAATCCGATAATCTCGTTCGCTCCTGCCGGCAGGATGAAGATGAAGACTCGGGAGACGCCGATAGCTCTCGCTGAAGTGTTTAATTACGAGCCGTACAAGGAGAACAGGCGTAACGAGAACAGGCGTAAAAGATCCACTATCCCCTGGGCCCACGCCTTGCATGTTCGGAGATGTTCTTTGCGGTCGATGACTTGAAACAATCTGCGAGTGCCGGGATGTTAAGCAACTTTTTGCGCGAGCGGTTCGAAATGAGATGTTGTTTCGAAAAAGTCCAGAGTTTCACTCCGTCTTCCTTTTTTTTTTTTTTTTTTTTTTTTCCTTCTCATGTGCCAAAGCCAGGTAGAGTTACCACCCTTGTGTGTACGCGTGTGTGTGTTTGTGTGTGTGTGTGTGCGTACGCTCGGGTGTGCAAGACTGAGCACTTTTACACCTACTGACTTGCACACATTTACTCAAGGGAAGATCCCAAACCAGCAACATCTACCGTTCGCTACCGAGCACCTCCATTAAAGTAGTGGGAGGCAAAACACTTCTCAAAAGTTCGCGCTAAGGAAAAAGGGGAATCATTACTCCTTCATCTCCCGTGCCCACATTTTCCCAGCTGGTTCCGAGACTAAACTGGGAATCTCACTGACTCAAGCCTGATTCCCTCACGTTTTGCGCTCCCGCCGTGACCTCTTTCATCCCCGCGCGGTTCGCACCGCTCGGCAAAGTGAATCCTTTCCCATTCCTCTTTGGTTTTCTCACTCTTTTTCCAGATGGCGGCACTGGAGGGTGAAGGGAAAGACTTGAAACGCGGAATCAGAGGACACCGAGGAGAGGCTTGCGCGTTAGACAAAGAGGTCAGCGAGAGCGGGAGCCTTAAAGCCCAGAAAGAGAAAGAACAACAGCACCTACACGATCAGCTCCTTTTAAGCCAGCAACAGGTAAGGTAGCTGACCCCGAGCGTTCTTATCTCAGTCTCTGGGAGGGAAAATCTATTGATTAGCTGTACTCAGACCCAGAGATTCCAAATGCGATGCAAAGCGCAACCCGAGCCGAATGAAGTTGCACAATTAGGAGGTCAGACGGATGCAGATCCGGAGCCAGCGGTGGCGAAGTTCAAATTCAATTCCGGCTCCCAGACTGCCTAAGCCATGCCGCTACAGTGAAACTAAACAAGGTGTCAGTTCGCTGGACGGCTACGCAAATTCTGTTGTGTTTGTCTGTCGGCGTGCTTGTGATGTAAATCAGAGCTGAGGGTGAAGCGGTAATTCTTCTGTCAGCAGCAAAAAACTAATGTGACAGGCTTTATTTCCCAGTCAGCCTAAATATATTCGCATCAGCTGAATTAACACAAGTTGAAGCCAATCAGAAGGGGGGAAAAACAGGTTTTACGGGTTATACAATGTGAAACACTTGTGTTTTTTTTTTTTTTTTTTTTTTTTGCTTGTTTGTTTTTTTTCTCGTTTTATTGTTGCTAGACGACCGAGCAACTCTCACCTGTCTTCGGTCAGGTTTTGTTGCCAAGTAACTGACAGACGTGTCTCTTTTGCGTTGTTGTACGCGACCGAAGAGGATGGGCAGTTCCAAAATAACAACATCAGCGTCGTACAGATGCGCAGCATTGTTGCAAATCCAGTTCTTTCAGAATCATTCATCCAAGCACCTGACGGAGCTTATGGCTGAAACAAAAGGAAATCGTCTGGCCCCTCCCCTTCGCCAATTTCAAACCTAACTGGCGCAGGACCCCACTCCTGCCCTCTGATTGGTTGGAACACTTTGTAGTGGCTGGGTAAGTGGATAGGCTCACAATAGTTGTCTGTGGAGTGTTTCTTGGAGCGTTTATGGACAGCAGGTAGGTCATAGGTAGCCTATAGTGACGAGATTTTTTTTCACGGTTTGTGGCACGCAATTTTCTTTTCATTTGTAAAAAAATAATAAATAAATCACTGCCGCAACCTTTAAGGCCACCACTATTGTCACCTCATATTTCCTGGTTTGCTGGTACACAATAAAAATACCGATGACCAACTAACAAATCTGCATTTAAAAGAAAAAATCCTGTAATTCAGTGGTCATCAAATCCTACAAATCTCATAATCCAGGCAGGTTTTCTGTCCAACCAGGAACCAAACTTACCTTTGTGAAAGCCATTATAGACCTTGTAGGACAAGAAAACCTGCTTGGATTACGGCCTTGTAGGACTGGGTTCATGACCCCTGCTCTAATTACCAAGAAATCCCAAATACAATCAGTCACCATTAAATACATACATTATTAGTGTCATTTATATCCTAATTATATGAATTAATATTATTACTATTATTCTTTCATTTCCAAATTAGAGGCATGCAGGGCAATTCAGCCTCATGCTTAGTTTTCACTCTCTGATCCCCACTACAGAGAGAAATCAGAAAATAAGAGGATAAATCATTAAATAAGAGTTAACTTGGTTAGTCATGTGAGGGCCAGGCAGCATCATCATATTTAGTAAGGCTTGTTTGTTTCCACAGGGAATAATGACCTTATTATGGTCACAAGAAAGCCATGGTGTTCCCATTAGGCCTCGTTATCGGGACCTTTCATCCAGTAACAGAGAAATGCTAAACGTACCACCGGTGTTGCATGCGGCTATAGGTCGTGTTGCCGACGCCACTGAGCTCCGCGGGCGCGTACGATCCGTGTGCGCGGAATGCAAGTGTGACACTCCGGTGCTTAAAGTTGATTCCCCGCCCTCCTCCTCCCGTTTGGTTTCCCTCCACTCAGTCATGCTGCCTCATGCCCAGTGTTAATCCCCGGTTAAACCAAGCTGTGGCGAACTACTGAAATCTAACTAGTTGGCTGTCATTAGTCTTAAACCCTCGTGTTCTGATCCAGATTACAGTGGGATTAATGTGGATGAACTCGAGATGAGTGTTAGAGCGGGTTTAACTTTCTCAACCCCTCTGCTTGAAAGGTGTGCTGTGGTAGGATTCCTCGCGTAACACCGGGATTAAGCTGGGTTTTTACTTCCTGGGTTCACTCTGCACCATAAGTAAAGTTACTGCAGTCATTTACACTAAATGGGTCACCTTTTAAGAGCATTTAGCTGCAATAAAGCATCATATTAAGTATTCCATGATATAGTTTTTCTATAATAATGATGCTGATGCTATAAAGTTAATTTATGCTTTCTTAAAGGCACTCGGAATACATTTGTTTCAGTAAATCCCGACGTTTTTATGAACATTTCTCGCATTCAGGCCGAGGCGTTTGAAGGGAAGCTGAAAAAGACGGAGGCCGAGGTGGAGCGCCTTCATCGGGAGCTGAAAGAGGCAGGTTCGCGGGCTGAGGAGCAGGAGGAAACGGCGACGCTTTTCCGGCAGAAGTACACAGCGGCGATGGGAAAGGTGCGTAGGATGCAAGGAACGCAGGAGCACTTGCAAGAGGAACTCCAGTACTCACGGCAGCAGGTAGATCGTGGAGTTGAAACGGCTCCGGCGTTTCATCAGCACCACCCGAGCGTTTAGCATTTAGGGGCTGCGTCGATTTTTTTTTTTTTTTTCCCGGCCTGTTCAGCTGAGAGAATCCCAATCGGCGACGCGCTCGGCGCTGGAAGAGCTGGCCGAGACGACGCGGCGGTACCGGGATAAGGTCGCCCAGTGGGAAAGCTCCCAGGAGGCCCTGGACCAGTTGACGGGCGAGCTGGAGGCCGATCGGAAGCTGCTGATGGAGAGTCGGCAAAGCGCGAATCGCCTCAAAGGCCATACGGGGAGCCTGCAGGAGCAGGTGGACACACTCAAACAGCAGGTCGGCACCAACACACACACACTTCCAGCTTATTATTTCCTCTCATCATTTCAGAGTAATACACAAAAGTTGTGGGAGAGCATAATACCTTCTTTTTCTGTAACATATATCCTCATGTGTGTTTCTCTTGCGCTTGTCGCTTAATCTTTTTTTTTTTTTTTTCCTCCAGTTTTATATTTACTATGTCAGGCAACAAATGAATCATCTTTATTACGGAGAAATTTAATTTGGATGAACTTAAGCACTGCCGCCAAGGTCAGACGGGCAGAATGTCATTTTAATCCAATCAACTTTAATCTGTTGGTTATAAAAGAGTTAGGCTGTTGAAGAATGGCTGTATCTCAGACCCTTTATTACGCCGGCTAATGACTTTGATTGTGAGGCGCCTATCAAGAGGTTAGGAGTTCTTATGAACCTTCGTGTGCTGATAATTCTCTACCTCGTGCCGCCGTTGGCCTCGGCCGACTGGAAATTCTTCCTTGTATTCAATGTTTGTTTACCAGAAAATACAAAAGGTCAAAAGTGAAATACCAAGATAGTTTTAATGAAGAAATTAGTAGGAGAGAAACCAAGGAAAAAGCTCGATATTTCACTCAATAGTTTACCCATGAAAGCACTGGGAAGATGATTTTGCGTCAAAATCTCCAACCCCCATCTTTTTTTTTTTATATATGGGTTTTAGAATTTGCATGTATAGCTCAGAGGGGGTGAACAGTCTTCCAGAGGCAGTTGTGAGGCGTTCAGGAGACACAATGAACGGCGCACTTCTTCAACTGCGATTCACACCAAAATCCGCATGGCGACTGTTGCCTATTGTGCGAGACTTTGGGTCACTATTTAGCTGTTAACGCCGCGGTAGGCGCGTTGGAATCCGCTGAGAGTTCAAATTCAAGGCCGGGCTCATTATGCGTCTCCTTCATGACGAGTAAACCCTGCCGTAAAACCGCATCTGTCGCATTTCCGTTTGTGGCGGGTCGAGTTAAGCCTTTACTCGTTCCCGTGAACGGCAGAAACTGACGCTGGAGAATGACCTGAGGCTCTATCGGGGGAGCCATTCTCATCCCGACGAGGAATACCTGAGCCTGCTGAAGGTGAGGCGGTCGGTTCCGGTGGGGGTTTCGTTCCAGGTCGGGTTTATAAGGAAAAAAAAAAACAAACAAAAAAAAACATGCTGTGGTCTGTCCACGTGTGTGTGTGTGTGTGTGTGTGGTGTGTATGTGTGTTTCAGAGCTGTGCTGAGCAAGTCGAGCGCCTCGCCGGGTGTGAAAAGGCTATTCTTCAGATGAAGTCAGAGCTGGAAAGACAGTAATAACCGAGTCTATAAAACCCTCATTCTCCTCAGCTCATCATGGCTTCTGTCCTTGTCTCTCCTTTAATGCCCTTCCCGGCTGCCTCCGCCCTTTGTCCCCTCATTCTCTTCACAGCGGAGAGGGTGTCTCATAGCGCAGCACAGTGCCGCTCAACATCGCAGGGAAAAGCATTAAAAGATATTTAAATCCCCCCCCCCCCCCCACCCCCACCACCCCACCCACTCCCCCCGACCCCACCCAGTTTTTGTCTGACTCGTGTTGTCTGTTCGGACGGTAACCGTTGGTAACCTCTCCTCTCCTCAGAGTCGGGGAAAAGGCGCCCTTGGGGCGGAGCCTGGCCGCACGCGGGCGCGGCCAGCTGGAGGAGGAAGTGCAGCGCCTCAGACAGGAAGTGGCGCGTTTCGAGCTCCAGTCGGCTGACGCCCAAAAGGTACCCAAGCGCCCTGATCCCGCTGACCTCGTCGTCTTGCCCGGGAGACGATCGAATAACTTTTTACAGCTCCAAAAAAAATTCTAATTACTACTACTACTACTACTACTACTACTACTACTACTACTACTAAACCTAAAGCTACTATGTATCAGGAGCTCCTGTGATTTTTTTTTTTCGCCTCATCATGCTCAAGACGCGTCCCCAATGCGTCCGCGACCGAAACAAACCCAGCTGCAGGTGTGAAAAAGCGCGCTCGGTAGCGCGCCGCCGCTTGTGCTAATGCCTTGATTGCCTCGCCATTAATTAAAGCAGCAAACATGCCAGGGCTGGTGAAATTGACTCCAATTAAGAGCTCAATGGGACACTAAATATTCAAATTACTCAAAGTGGCGACTGTCGACTGGCAGGCTGCCAGCGTCGCTGGCAGTCGCAGACACGTTCCGCGTCTCCGAGCGCGCGAAGGGAGGGTGGGCGGGCGGGCATGCGGGCGCGCGGTCTTGCTCAGCGATCTGAGCTCGCTTTTGATTTTTACACATCGATTTGGGTCCTCCGGCGCGTACAATTGACCGATATTGCACGCTCGCAGACATGCATTTTAATGTCACACATTTCCCTCTCGCTGCCGGGCTCCTTTTCATTGTAACAGCCTGTTTACTTGGGGAAAAAAAAAAATAAAAAATCACCTCCGCGCACGTGCATGGAGCTCTGTGATATGTCGAAATCAAATCCACCCAGGACCGCGAAGCGTATTCCACTTTTCATTACAGGTGATTTTTATCCACATTTTTATCCACATTCTTCAGCATATTTAATCAAACGGCAAAGATAGGAGTTTCAGGTTTGCGCCCTACAGCTTTTGTATCTATAGGGGAAAGATTTTTTTTTTCTTTCTTTTTTTTTTTTTCCTTATTTCCCATTTGGGGTCAAGGGGAGGGTGCTGGAGCCTATCCCAGCTTCATACGGACCTTCTGAGCACTGGGGGGATTCAGTGCCTTGCGCAAGGATACCTCGGTATGGTGGTACTGGCACCTCCCGTGCAGCACACCTACGATCTAATTGGCAAAGTAGATGAGTCGTCCTCCTCATTTATCAGCAGGAGACCCCCCCCCCACCCCTCCGTATGAGCTTGGTCCTGATCAAGGTTTATTCCTGTTCAAGGGGGAGGGGCTGCTTGTTTGGGGTCGGACCCTGTTTACGTGACGACGGTTTCCGCACCTGCAACTAAACCGATCCCCGTTCAGACGGCAACGGATCGAAAACGAAAACTTTGTGCACGTGGAGACGCCAAAACAACGCAGTACATATTCCGGGCCTGTAGGTGGCGGTAAGAGCCAAACCTCTTCTGTTTGGGCCACACCTACAAGCTCGGTTGCTCAGAAAATGCTTTTCAAAACGCTCCACTCTGGAGCCTGTTTTTTTTTTTGTTTCGTTTTCAGGTGTAAACGGACAGTCAGAAGTCAGTCGCCCCAAAACTGTCACGTAAACGAGGTCTAAACCCCCAACTTTGACTGCTGCAGACAAAGCCAATCTTATCTTCTCCCCTATCCTGGATGGTGTGCACAGGTGCACGCCGGTCTCCTCAAACAGTCGGAGGAGGCCAGGCAAGAGGCGGAGAGAAGGAGCGCCGAGGCGGACGCTCGGAGAGGAGAAGCCCAGAGGCTCCAGGAGGCGTTACTGAAGAGGGAGGAGGAGGCGGGCGCCGCCCTCAGGGAGGAGCAGAGCCGGAGGAGCCAGCTGAGCGGCGAGCTGGAGGACCTGCGCTTCCGGAACCGAGCCACCGGTATCCACGAGCGACTCACATCATCACACAAATCCACCCTTCTTCTGTCACCACTTGGTCCTCCACAGAGGGTCGTGGGGGGACTGGAGCCTATCCCAGCTGACATTGGGCGAAGGCGGGGTCCACCCTGGACTCGACGCCAGTCGTGACACACACAGACAGACAATCACATTCACACATATGAACAATTTAGAGTCTCCAATCAACCTAATCTCCAGTTGTTCATGTCTTTGGACTGTGGGAGGAAGCCGGAGTACCTTGAGAGAACCCACACAGGCACAGGGAGAACATGGAGACTCCACACAGAAAGACCCCAGCCTCCATCCCAACCAGGATTCAAGCCTAAGGCCTTCTTGCTGTGAGGGGGCGGGGCTAACCACCACACCGTTTTTATAAAAAAAAATTCTCCCTTAATTTCGCTCATTTAGAAATGGAGCTTTTTGAGAGCGGCTCGCACCTGCGCAGCTCAACAGGTGACGCAAAATCGCCCCGTGAAAACCCCTGTTCTCCGCCGTCCCTCCACTCCCGCTCTCTCTTTTTTTTTTTTTTTCCCTTTTCCCCCTTCCCGTTTGAACTTTCCTCGGAATCTTATCTGCCGGAGCCATACGGCGTTGCATAGGAGCTGTACTACATGCCCTGGCCTTTTGTTGCAGAACCAGCCACTCGAATGTTCGGCTCAATCCAGTACAGGTTCAGCTGCTCCCTGTCTGCATGCACACACACACACACACACACACACACACACACGCATGCATACAATCACACAGTAGATAGAGGTTTGATTTAATGGTGCGCTGCTTTAGCTGTATGGTAATGATATGGTTTTGTGTGTGTGTGTGTGTGTGTGGGTGTGTGTGTGTGTGTGTGTGTGTGTGTGTGTGTGTGTTGCCGAGGGTGGCCTTTGTAGTTGTGTCAGTGCAGGAATGGTGATGGCTGGGTCTCTCCGGGCACAGAAATGTCTCATTAAGAATTAACGTACACATCCACGGTCACGGCAGGCAAACACCTCGCACACACACACACACACACACACACACACACACACCCACACACACACACAGAGCCCCCCCCCCAAACTCCCCACTGCTTTAATTAGCACACACACACACTCGCCCTCAGTGGCACACGCACACACACAGACACACGCACGCTCACCTATTGTCCGCAGAGAGATGAATCTGAGGTCTCTCTCGGTGGCAGACAGCGGCTGGCTCGCTCGGCGAACACTGCTCATTAACAAGATAGAGACAGAAGGACAACGCTGTGTAGCTTGGCCTTTGTCTGTGATCAAAACGCATTCCCTCAACTCCACGCTCCACACAAGACCACATATTATTCAGCTTTTACCTTCAGCAAATACAATCCAGCGGCGCAGGGCGCATTGTGATGACTTAAGAAGAGTAAAGATGCGTTATTATGACAAAGGAGACATTGTTTACGTGGTTATAGCATTGACCCGTATAGAGTGGTTGAGGAGTTAGCTTCAGAAATTGCTGCCATGAACACAAGGTCTTTTTATTAATATGAAGCCCTTGCTGAGGTCCTTACTTTATTATGAAAACATTCCCTTGAGTGGCGCTGATTCGCTTTTGTTGCACATTGGACATATAGAAAATACATCAGTATGCGGCAAAATAACATCTGAATTAACGTCTGAAAACTGTAAAAAAAGAGGAATACATTTAACAGTCTTTTTTTTTCTAATACAGAGTATAATTTTGAAGTTTGATCTTCGCGTCTGATGCAGTTTATATCACAGGTGAAAACAGCGGAATCGCACAATTAATTGCAAATATACATATCTGCAGCCAGGATGTGATGTATGGTTGATATTCAAAGGTCACCATTGCTCCATAAAAGGGATTTCAGAAGGAAGAGACAGAATAAGAGGGTGGGTCGGGACGGCGGTAACACCTGAGAGAGGAACATCTGTAGGCACCTGGGCTCGATCCGATCATGGCAGCAACGGGTGGAGGGGTGGAAAAGGAGAGTGATTAAAATGAAGAGGGGGGGGGGGCTTTAAAGTTGGCTTATGACTGGGTGTCAGATTTACTGTCACTTTCTGACAGTTTACAGTGCAATTTTCATTTCAGGGGAGAATCATTTGCGAAAATAGCATGAGAAAGACTCGCTCCACTCCAACTGGACATCTTTGCGTGAACAGTGTACATACATCGCACATGAAGTGTGTTATCTGAACAGAACTGCTTTTTGTCATAGAGCTATGCCTACTGAATTTATATGTTAATAATTGCATCCCGTGTTGAAATGCACGACAATTTAATGTTGCTAATTCGACTTGTCGCCATAGGTTTGAGTGTCTAGGTGTTTATGAGCAAAGTGAGGACCTTTTTGCTTCCAGCTGATCCCCACATCTTCAAAACACGTTTTGGGGTTAGAACTGGTGTTGAAGTTGAGGATAGAATTAGCTTTAGGTGAGGGTGAGAGTGTTATTTGGGATGGTTGTGGTTAGGGTACAGATGAGTAATGTATTATTTCTTTGAAAGACCCCACAAAGATAGAAATACAAGAATATGTGTGTGGGTGTGTGTGGGTGTGTATACATGGGTGGCTAGTTCTTCACGTTCAATTGCTGATAGTATTGTGTTACAATTTAAATAAGTTGTCATAAGCTTGACCATAACATAAAATAAATGGAATGCCGTGCAACAAATAATGAAATGAGCAGCATAAACAACAATAACAACAACAACAGCAACGTCCACGTTTCCACACATGAACAAAAACAGAAATGTGATATTACCTCCCCTCTGAGCTGCTGATGTGCATCTGCCTAAAGATGATGAAATCATTACCATGTGTGCGCGCACGTGCGCGCGCCACCGCCACCGCCGCCGCCGCCGCCGTCCAATCTGGATCCCTGGATGCACACGTGCACAGGCCTCTCTCCTCCAATTCACCTCTATTACCAGCTATAATCCCATTTCACACTCTATCGATCCCCAAAACTGTTGTTCACCAGAACCAGCAGCAAACACTGGCATTTCTCCCCATCATTTCACCACCATTGTTCTTTATTACACAAAGACCCCCCCCGCACACCCAAACACACACACACACACACACACGCACGCACGCACACACCCCGCCCTCCTCGTCTCAGAGCAAACTCAAGCCCGTTCAAATATGAATTATAAATGTATGGCTAATAAAAGAGAGAAAAGGGGGGGGAGAGGCGGGTAGAGAGAGAGAGAGAGAGCGAGAGAGAGAGGAAAAAAAGTGAGGGAAAAAGTGGAGAGGGATAGAGATGGAGAGAAGTGGTTGGTAGAAACATCAGAGAAAATGACTCCTTTACAAGAGTCTATTGATCAGTTTCTATCAAAGGGGGATGTCAGACATGAGATTACCTGGCAGTTTGAGCATTAGGTGCCGTGTGTTATAGCCCCGGGCCCTTGTACCGCTGCCAGAGGATTGTAAATAAAGCGGAGAGGAGAGAGCAAGAGGGGAGTGTGTTGGGGTGCGTGTGTGTGTTAAGTTTTTCCACTCCTCGTGTGTGTGTGCGTGCGCGTGTGTGTGTGTGTGTTGTGTGTGTTCGTAAGTTTTTTTTTTTTTTTTTTTTTCTTTTTTTCTCCTCCCCTTCAGTGCGTCTCATGTTGTATTTGTGTGCATGGTGGTGCGCAGCTCTGCGCCTGCACCTTTTGGCTTATACCCAAAAGCAGTGTTGCAAGCCCGTGAAACTTCAGAAAGAGCCGGTCTTGGGAGGCTTCGGGACGTCTCCCGAGAGCACCTCAGCCCCGCCGCGAATCCCCCAACAAAGCTAAAGGAAGCCCCCACGAAGCCTTATGAAGCTTTTATGAGGGCCTGGCAGGACCCAGCCTACCACCCCCCCATCCCACCCCCCCCCCCCCAACCGCTGATTTGGCTCGCCGGGGTTTTCGGTCCACCTCGTGTTAAAGGTTAGCAGCGCGAGCGGGCTCATCTGAGCTGCGGATCTGCGATCGCGGGGCCCGAAACGCCGCGCGACGGGCTTTGAAGCCGGCGCCCGACGTGCCGAGAGGCAGAGACGGAGGGAGCTGGGGGGGGGGTTAGGGGGGGGGGTTAGATTACGGACTAATGTCGCTCCTTTAGCTGTGAAGCCAGTATAAAAGTGTCAAGGCGGTGGGACAGACAGGACCCTGAGATCTTAGAGGGTGGAGTAACACATAACTCACGTAGCCACAAACCCCCCCCCCCCCAAAAAAGATCACAGACACCGAGGACCGCCCCACCTTATGTCGTAAGTAGAATCGATTGCAGTGGAAGCCACAATTCTTTTCAGCACATTCTCCTTTAAGATGAAATATTTTGCCTATATTTGACCACCCAAACCCCCCCCCCACCCCAGAGATATAATACACCAAACACACACCTGCTTTTTTACCTGTTTGTTTTCTGTCTTTTAATGGATCTCTCTTTTAATTCACGAGAAAATATTCGCCCCGCTTACAGTAACCTGCCCTTGTTTGTGTGTGCGTGTGCGTGTGTGTGTGTGTGTGTCCATGCGTGCGCGCGCATACTTTTGGCCTGCAAACGCGGGTGTTTGTGTAAATGGTCAGTCTTTGCAGCTAATTGCTCTCTCTGTGGCTTCCCCTGGTGGGAGGTGTCACTGAGGTCACCACACAACTAATGACTTGAATGTGAATCTGATCTCCACCTCAAGTTTTCCGCGTCTCCCCTTTATTGATTATTGAGATCCGCGGCAAACTTTAACCTTGAGGTTGGAGCAAAATAGCCAAGGTAGGGCGCGCGCACACGCGCACACGCGCACACGTTTAGTGTGTATAAAAGTGTTTGTGCATCATTAAATATTTAGCAATTCGGTTGCTGCATCCATTTTCCTCGGGCTTCAGTTTAAACAGTTTGGATGCTGCAGGATCATAAATTAATCATGGTTTTATTAAATGTAGATTTTCTTTTTCTCTGTTTCTTCTTTTCTGCTATTGGTTTTAGATCACCTCCCCGCTCACTCAGCCCCAGTGATTTTTTTTTTTTTTTTTTTTTTTTAAGCGTGGCGTGATGTGTGTCCCTAAATGTGTCACAGTGGCACAAAAAGATTTCACACCGTCAAAAGCCCCCCCCCCCCTTCCCCATCTCACACACACACACACACACCAGCAAAGTCAAGGTCCATCCTGTAAATATTAAACACACACATAAAGCTCTACATATTCAGCGTGCGTGCCTTCTCAATATTCACCAGCTTTGGCCACCAAAGGTTGACAGTTTATGTTATATTCAGTGACTCTTGAATTTAGTGGAAAAAGGTTTTAATAGTTAGAATCTTTGACTCACAAAACAGGCGCCACGAATGGAAGAAGGAAAATAAAAAAATCCAGAGTAAGGAAGCATATCAGAAATTTCAAATTCAAACAAAAAACAGGGGGGGGGGGGGTTCTGAAAACAAACCCACCCAAGGAGGAGCCCGACTAGTGGTTTAGTGTGCACAATTGACAATCTGAGTGTAGGACAATGGGCTTTTATTGCGTGTTCTGTCGAAAAAAAGGAGCCCGTGAGTGAAGGGGCTGCAGTCGGGGGGGGGCTGGAGTGGCCTGCTCAAGGTAAAGAGTGCCATCTATTGGCCCAGGCCGGAAGCGCTCCTTTTGTCTCGCCAACAATGGGCTCGCTGGCCCGTCTGGGAAGCGTGCACGACTCTCTCTCCTTCCACAAACACACTCGCGGCACACCAGTTCAACTTGAAGCAATAATCACCTTCAAATCTCTCGACCAACTTTTTTTTTTTTTTTTTTATATAGCCTTCCTATATATATTTATTTCTTTTAATAAGCCAAATCAAGGAATCCCCACGAGCTCTCTGACACAAATTTATTATTATCTCAACTGGAAAATGTCTTTTTTTCCTGTCATATGGTCATTCAAATTAGGCCGACTCTCTATTGAGTCTTAAGCAGCAGCGTGTGAAGTGAACTGTTGCTCTTAATCTCACACTTTTCTCCCCCCCACACCTCCCTTCCTGTCTCCCCTTTTCTCCTGCTCAGTGGAGGAGTTGGCAGCCCGCGCAGAGGAGGCGAGGCAGACGGAGGGGAAAATCAGGTAGGAAGCCGGCGTGGGTCGGAAAACGATGCCGATCCTCCTCCTCCTCCTCCTCCTCCTCCTCCTCCTCCTCCTCCTCCTCCTCGCCGATCAGAGGCTGCGTCCTGCTCGCAGACAGGAAGCGAACAGTCGGAACAACCACCGCCGCCCCCCCGGTTGACCCCTGCCTGCCACCGAGGCCGCGGCGATGACATCACCCGGGCCCGCGTCGCCCAGCTGAGTGCGTGCATAGCTGCGGTGGCGGCTTTGGCTCCGACGTGACCTCCCCCCCCCCCTCCTCCCAACGCCTCCTTTTCTCGGGGGGTTTCTCAGATACGAGCCCTGGAACATTTTCATCCTCGGCCGACGCGGAAGGTTTTTATAGGCCGCGTCCAGAATGATTAAGTTTTATAACCTTTGAAGCGGCTCGGAAAGCAGTTCCCCGCGTGTTATATTCATTTGCAGGATTACGCTGTTTACTGTTAACCCGATATTATCTAATAACGGCGAAGACATGAAAGGTTCTTAAGCAACGGCACCATGTTAATGGCTTCCATCTGGGCTGTGGGAAGTCCCCTCCTTTCTCCACAGGATGCCTCCTCTTTTTCTTTGCTTAACTCTCTCCCGCTCTGTTCATCCCATCACGCGTTCCCTCCGCGGGCCAATCTATCAGGGGGTTTTTTTTTTTTTTTTTTGGTTTTTTTTTTTTTGTCGTTTTTTTTTTTTTTTCTCTTTCCTTTTTCCTTTCCATTTTCTCTCGCCGCTCCTTCTCCCAGCCCGCCGCCCCATTAGAGGCGGCGGCGGCGGCGGCGCTCCCGCGCCCAGACACGTGCAATCAACTTTAATTTATGTGCATTCCGACTTTTAGCTCCGCACCTCGCGCGAGATCCCCCCCTTTTTTTTTTTTTTTTTTTTTTTCGCAATTTGAAAAGATAATTAAATCGCCGGGCTTGTTACGCCTTCGCACCTGCGGGCGCCGCGGAGAGTCCTAATGAAAACTGTACTTTGAGATTTATTGCAACCGCAAAGATTTAGCATCTCGGTAGGATAATGTTTGGACAGCAGCTGTAAAACTAAAGCGACCCCCCCCCCCTCCCTCCCAGTTCTAGCATGGTGGAGGAATGTCTGTTTTTCACTGTCTAAGACAAAAAAAAAAAAAAAGCATCGATTAAGTAACCGAGACACACCGCGATATCGCGAGCGAACGACGACGAATGAGCAGCGCGGGTTGTTTAAAGGGTGAATCGCTTCTTCGTTACGTACTCAAACCAGGTCTAAATCGTGGCGTGACTCGGCCTGTAGGTGAGTCGGCAAAGGCCGTGAACCGATGAGCGCAGCCTCGACGAAGGTCGCGGTGATTCAAATGGAGCCGGGGCCCCAGGCGTGACCTTCGTCGCTTAACTATCCCAAAAAACCTTTGCCTGCGCAAGGACTGAGCATGTTTTAAAATGAAGTTTAACTTTTCATGGTTTTAAATGTTCTGTTAGAGTCTTGGTCAAGGGTGTGCGTGTGTGTGTGCGTGCGTGCGTGTGTGTGTGTGTTCAGTGTGAGATGGGGGGGGGGTCGAGCCGTCGGAGCGAGGCTGCGGAGGGAGGTTTGTGGAAATGGTAATCATTTGTTGTATTGATCTCGCTGTAGCCAGGGCAGCTGGCACACACACACACACACACACACACACACTCTTTTCTAGACACCAACTGACTCACATACACACAGGCACACCGTTGCGTGGCAGAAACAGACCCTTTTTATATTGATCCCCTTCACATTCCCTTAGCTCGACTGCCACACACACACACACACACACACACACACACACACGCACACACAAAGTCTGTACATTAAAATCTCACCAACATCTGGATTTACAGGATGCTAATATTGTACTAAATGTGGCATTTTTGAATAAAAACACATTTCTGAGTGAACAGTTTGTACTAAACCTGTAGTGAGTGACATCTACTACACTTATTACCCTGATGTTATCTTATGACCTGCTTAGATAAGGTGTGTGCGTGCTACATATTGAGTACCAAAATGCTCATTTTACTGTCAAAGTGAGGACATTTTGGCTCGACCTCAACTTCATAGGACTGTTTGAGGGACACACTTTTGAGGTTGAGGTTGAGGTGTGACGGTCAGGGTAAGGAGCAGGAGAATGCATTATGTCTATAGAAGTCCTCACAAAGAAAGGTGTGCGTGTGTGTGTGTGTGTGTGTGTGTGCGCAGGTCCTTGGCTGTGAAGCTGCAGACAGAGGTGTCGGAGCTCAGGAGGAATCTCCAGCAGGCCGCTGATCACAGACTCCAGGCAGAGCGGGAGAAACAGGAGGTGCAAGACCAGGTACAAACATACCAAAAAAAAAAAAAAACAAACTGAGCCTCCACAGGCAACACTGTGCATTTCCTTGTGCATTGGTTCGCTCCGAGCGAAACTCCCGGAAAAATTCCACCCAATTCACCCTTAAATACCACTGAAATGTAATTATCCAGTCGGCTGTATTGATCCCCGGCTACTGTAAAAGTGGGATTTGTGATCAGGTTTACTATACTACACAAACATTAATGCACATATATTAAGCTCTCTGTTCCTCTCCGTGCCCTCCAAGGTCTTCCTTCCCTTCCTCCTCCTTCCATTTCCCCCCTCCCCTCCTGCCTGCAGCCCCTCTTACCTTTCGGATGATTAGTGGCGTATATCAACCGCTAGAGCCTGGATTATCTTGTCCAAGACAGGGAGGGGTGTACGCAAGGCCTAAACCTGGCAAGGTGATTTGGAGCGTTAATTCCTGGGTGTAATATTCCCTGATATTCCCTAATGTTCCGCCCGCGAGAGGGTGGGGGCTGGAGCAGTCTCCCGGGAGAGCGGTTGTCAGAGCTGAGCCGCCGCCGTACAAAGACAGAATGGATAATTAAGGGTAAAGCCGGGACGGGGGGTGTGGGGGGGTGTTCATTTAGGTTCGACAAACTCGGAATTCTGTCCTAAGCCAGGGTGCGGCGCTCTCTCTCGGTTCCGGAGTGGGAGTCACTCCTTCCCTCCTCTGCTGTCGTTATGTCGCCATTATCAAGTTTTTCATCCCTGTTTTCTCACTCCGTGTTCCATCTCTTTCTATTCTTTGGCTCAACCTTCCTCACCCTCACACTTTTCCCCTCACTCTGTCCTTGTGAATAATGCAGCCCACACTCCCATCTTTTTTTTTTTTTTTTTTTTTCTTCTTGACAATACTGATTGCCTGAAGCCAGTAAGACCCTGACTTACTGTGGGCTAGTTGATTGGTCAGTCAGTAACCGACTTCTAACAAAGTATTCCTCATTTGCTTCACAGAAGTTGGAAATCCTTCTTTTCCTTGTTTTGTTAAATTGGCATTTAACATGTCGGAGTCCATCGAGTCAGAACCAGGGATGCTTGCATTTATAGCACATGTATGTGTACATACATACATACATACATACATACATACATACATACATACATACATACATACATACATACATACATACATACATACATACATACATATATGCATGCATATTATTTGGGAATTTGAACTTCCATGTTGATCAACTTACATTAAGCGTCACAATACAAACAAGGAACTGATCATTCCATTTTGGGAATGTCTAGGATTACCATTTTGGGGCATTAACGCATATAATACCCCGATTGCAGAGGTTTTCGTTCAAATCAATGCATGCCGACTATGCCACAGCTCCAGCATTCCAGAGCCCTCTGCAGGAACAGCAAGTCAAAGAGAAATGAATACACTGTCAAATTAAATGTGACTTACATCTGTAGTGTGGTATATACTGTATACAAGGTCATATAACACATAGCACAACAGTAGGTTGCTTTATGAGCCTCTTTGGCCTTGATCTGTGGAAGATCAAAGGTCAAAGCCCCTCCAGGAATTCGGAACGTGGCCAAAATTTAGTCATCTGTTCCTTGTCCCATTATCAACATTTCCTGACAATTTCCTTAAAATCCTTTGGTCACTTTTCGAGTTATTTGGCTGACAAACAGACAGACAAACCCCGGCTATCACGTAACCTCCTCGGCGGAGGTAATGAACTAAACCGTATTACCTCCTCCGAGGAGGTTACGTGATAGCCGGGGTTTATCTGTTTATTTGCTTGTTTGTTGCTACCAAAATAGCTTGAGCACTCTCCGAGCGCTTTTCTAGTCCAGTGTAGTCGGATGTATATCCACACAGATCATCACTGTGGAGGGTTTCCAGAGGTTCTCTGACTGGAAACATCTGATGTGGATCCCACATGACCTGGAGACTCCAGTAATCCAAGCTTCTGAGCTGAAACCAATCAGCTGACTCATTTACAGGAAAGTTAAGTGTTTGTTCTCCTTTATAAAAGAGCTCAGCTTTGATTATCGAAACCGACTATTTTGATGATTAACGGACAAATCAATCGATCATCTCCTGGTGACGAAGTGAAACGTCAGGCACTAAATAGTCCTTTAAAGCAGCGATATTGCAAACAGATGCTCTTCCCCCAGCCAGGGAGCCTTGTTCTTCAGCTGACGTTAAAAGATCCTTCCGCCGCCTGATCAGAGCTTTCGCAATGGACGAGGCTCCAAACGGTGTTTAAACACCATTCGCGACAGCGGTTTTGACTATGACTCCTTCATTAGGTCCCAATCTCTGTTATTGATCAGCAGAAGATGAATTATCCGCTGGTGGGGTGGAGGGAAAAAAAAAAAATCAAAGGGTTTGAAATGGTAAATGGTACACAACAGTGGCCTATAGAGGAAATCCATATTACAAATTGCCTTTGCACAGATTGCCGTATGCTTTTCTGTGCTTTGCATGTTGTCCACTAGACAAGTCGGTCTTTATTCAGCCTTCTGCACGGGCTCAAATTCAGAGTTTAGTAAACAAGAGGCGTGAGTTTTGTCCTCTCTCCCTTTCTCCCACACTCTTCCGCACATACAGACTCATTAGTGTGTTTACCTCCATTTCTTTTAGTGCGGATTAAACGATTTTAAACAGTTCTAATGAGAGGATTTCAAAAAGCGAAAAGTTCCAGACAGCAACTTTACTTGCTCGCTTTAAATGGTTACAACTGATCATTCTGCGGGAATACAATTAGAGAGGAGATTTTAATCACTGGGAGCCGGCAGGGGATCTGACTAATGATTAGGGGTGCACTGGCCCGCAGTTTGGTCTCCTTGACCGAGACGCCGGAGCACAAACACCGACTGTTTTGAAATTTTGCGCAGCGTTTGGAGAAAGGGGCCGTTAAATCCATTCCAGTTTGCAACACATTCTTCAGCACGCATCACTAATACATACAATTTACTGGTTGTCCTTTTTTTTTTTTTTTTCCTTCCAGATTCAAATTAAAAAACAAAAAGTTTAGTTTGGTGCTTCGGAAAGTGTCTGCAAGCAGACCAGTTCTGTGTTCCTGGATATCGCTCATTATAGCTGATAGGGGACCTCCGTCTGGCCTAATTGAGACCCACCCAAGATCACCTTTTTACACACTCACGGGCTTAATGGGGACAAATGTAATGGAGCTCATTTATTTAGCTGATGAATAAAGAGAAGTGGACTGATTGTCTGACTGTTTAACTATGGAATGGACTTTCGTATTTATTCAGTGTGTGTGTGTGTGTGTGTGTGTGTGTGTGTGTGTGTGTGTGTGTGTGTGTGTGTGTGTGTGTTCTATCACATCCAGCTCATTAATCTCCGGTCTCGCAGGAGCCGGAGTCGAGTAGAAACACCAGCCAGAACTTCCCTCCCGGTTCCGTCACTCTCCGTGTCCTCCTCATCCGCCTGCCTGGGTCTTTACGCAGATTTAAAAAAAAAAAAAAAAAAAAACTGAAGCGTGAAAAGTTCTTAAGTAGTTCATGGGAAGGTATGAAAAAGTGTAAAATGTAAAAAAAAAAAATGGCATTTTTTCAAAAAAAAAATTAATTTTTCAAGGCAGGGAAACTGCTGCCTTTCAAATGGAAGAAACCTTGAGCAGAACCCGTGTTCAGTGATCCAGCAGAGGAATAGTAATTTATTTTATTTCCGTGTCCTATTTCCATGCTTTTGTTTTTTTTCCTGCACATGCTCAAGCGCATGGCCTGAATTTATATCACACATGGATAAACGTCGTTTGTCGTATTCTCTGCAAAAAAAAGCATTTCATCACGGCTAGTTAAATGTGAGCGTCTCCACCTTTTGCACATGCTTCTGTCAGTCTGAGTAAATACAGTTTGAGATTGGAACGTCAGTATTTCTACCAACCGGTTCAACATTTAAAGACAAGAAATCCCATTCACGGTGGGACGTTAGGGTATCTGGGGCTGCTTTTACACTGCCCAAATTGTTTGACCCCTGTACTGGAGCTGTTGGAGGCCAATGTGTGCAGGAAAAAAAGCAAAAAAAAAAATCACCAATCAGGTCAAATGACCCGGTTTTATTGGTTAGGCTCCCATTGACGCGCTGGCCCGGATGCACTGGCCGGGACCTTAAGAAGGAAAAGGAAAACGTGTCCGTTGATTTATCTTCCCAGAGGAATTGGAATCACCCCCTTTTTAAGATGCAGATCTATCCATCCATCCATCCATCCATGCATCCATGCATCTATCTATCTATCTGTCTATCTATCTATCTATCTATCTATCTATCTATCTATCTATCTATCTATCTATCTGTCCATCTGTCCATCCGTAATCTATAACCCATACATCATCCATCCATCCACCTATCTATCTATCTATCTGTCTATCTGTCTATCTATCTGTCTGTCTGTCTGTCTGTCTGTCTATCTGTCTATCTGTCTGTCTTTTCATCCATCCGCGCATCATCTATCTTTCATCCATCCATCCATCCACTTATCTATCTATCTATCTATCTACCTATCTATCTATCTATCTATCTATCTATCTATCTATCTATCTGTCTATCTGTCTATCTATCTCTATCTGTCTATCTATTTGTATCTGTCTGTCTGTCTCTCTGCCTGCCTGTCTGTCTTCCCATCCATCCGTGCATCATCTAGCCTTCCATCCACCCATCCATCCATCCATTTATCGTCCATCCGTACATCCATGTTTTTGAAAGATCTGGAATTGGCTGGTAATAAGCCGCAATCAGTCAGGCTTGAAGAGGAACTTCAAACATGGCAGCCACTTGTGCGTTAAGCAGTGTTTTGTGCAGCGTCTAGGAGAGAACGAGAAGAAAGGAGGCCATAGCTGCAGCTGTGGAGGAGCTGTGCAGCAGCAGATGAAAGTAATTAAAGAAGCCATCATCAGCGTCATTAACATGCTAGATCTGCTGTGGCCTACTGAGTAGTCTAATGGAGAACATGTCATGATCGTCACCATTAGGGAGCACGAGCCACACATAAACACACACGCACGCACTGTCTTAATGTTGGGTCACGCCATGATTATCACCATTAAGCTCAGAGCAAGAAGACCTGCTTTGGAAACCTCATTCTTAACCACCATCTTACAGTACACACACACACACACACACACACACACATACACACACACACACAAACACGCACGAGCACGCACACACAGCTGTAGATCTTTAATTCAGGCCCTGTGAGTGAAAAGTATGCATATTTAAGTGATGTCAGCCCTGTTGAGTCTTGTAATTAGACAGAATGGATGAATGTTTTATAAAAACGTGTTTAACAATAAATGTGTTCATTAATTTGATGAGGGGATGTGCTCTGATGAGCTGGAACTGAGTAATGGCTCATATTCCGCAGCAGCAACAGCCCGGCCCTTTTGGTTTTTTTTTTTTTTTTTTTTTTCCTTTCTGCCTTTACATTAAAAAAAAAAAAAAGTTAACTTTGAATCATGTTTATCACTTGACCTTGAATGGTTTGCTCCATTTTTAGTGAAAATATACTTGTCCTCTTCTGTTAATGTGCAACATTAACAGAAAGTATAGAAAAGATGGAAAATCCATTATGTGCTCAAGACATCCCATTTTTTTTTTTTCCTGTTTTCTGGTATGCTTTGTGGGTTTTCTTTTTCCACTAAGGCTTTTTCAGATGTACGAATTCAGGACAGGGCTTCACAAGAAGTGCGTCTATTGTCAGCGAGGAGTGCGGGTCGCGCTCTGGACATTTCTGTCTATTCTGACAGAAGAACCCACCGCAATTATAAATACTGTAACAGCAGCGGCGTGGCTCGCGAGTCCTCCTTCAGCGCTGCGGTAGTCGGCTCCTATTTTCCTTGCCGAGGCCCTGAAAAGGCCAAACTTGGCTATAAGTGTGTCCCAAATGAATTTGGTTGCCCCTTTTAGCCCCCCATCATCAGCTAAAATATTTGCGCAACAAAACCAATCTAAATGTTAAGCAGGTATGCCGCCCACCCCCTTCCCTCCCGCCCCAGTCGCACCTCCTTTGCCCCCCCCCCTCCTTTCTCTAAACATCCCTTCCTCTTTCGCTGGCCCCCCCCCCACGACACTGGTGGAAACAGACCGAGGGTGTGTAATTTAGTCCTAATCACAACATCAGACGAGCGCCAGCGATTTACATCCCTCCGCCAGCCGAGCCAGTCAGACAGTCAGGAGGGACACGTTAATGTGAGACCAGAGGTAATTACTGTCATTATAGAGCGCAACAGATCCCACCTCACCCCCACCCCCCTTCCCCCCTTCCCACCCCACCCCCCTCTCGCGTGGAGGTGTGCGCAGACCCACCGCGGGCTTGTTGCCCAGCCTCCAAGTGTCCCGGTGCGTGTAATCAGCACGCGTTTTTTCACACGGTGAGAGCAAAATCACAGACAGTGGTGGTAGTGGTGGGGGGTATCACGATATTTCTGCCTTAGTTCAGGAATCTCATTACAATCGACGCTCCGACTCGGTCCCCACTTGAAAATTAAATGATTTGCCTCGTGTAATTTCATTGCCCCGCCTCCCCGATTTTCTTTATTGCTTCGTTTGTGGGAATGCAGCCCTACCGGAATCTAAACGTAATTAAAGCTGTAATTTTTCATCACGTCGTGGAATTTGAATTATTGATCAGGCATCAGTCATCATGGCCGTTTCCCTTCATATCTAAGGCGGCGCGTTCATTTATACAACTTAATAACGTGGCAATCTTCGTCGGAGAGGTGAAGCCGTCGCTCGGAAAATCGCTTACGGCCCAGTTTACGTTTTCTTGTCACATCAGACACAACTCGATTTGACAGATAGAGCCGGATTTACCCCATCACCTTTTTTTTTTTTCCTGAAATGACATTCGCCAAACCTGTTTCGTCGCCCCGCGATTTTGCTCCTGGAATTCCTCGGAATCTGGAGCAAACCCGAGCGGCCCTCCTTTGAACCGGCTGCCCGGTGCAGCCCAGGGGGCAGACGGGGCTCAGGATTAAAGTCTGGCCCCTCTTTGATAAACTCGTAAATAAAAATTTTGACCACCGGCGACTCGGAATCATTCTCGTTTCAACCCCGGCGATTGGCCGGCCTGTGAAAAGTTTGTCCGATATCGACGCCATTTCATCAACTGGCAGCAAGCTTTTAAAAAAAAGGGAAAAGTTCTACCAAAAGACCATTTTTTGTGTTGGCTTTGTTCTTACTGAGTTATCATTTGTCTGTAGAATATTGTCTTGTTCCACTGACGCCTCGTGAGGATGAAATGAAGCATAATTGTTTTTCATTACTTTTCTGATTACCCTAGCAGTTTTGGTTCCACTCGCCTCTTCATTATCAGTGTCTTATCCTCCCTGTGCAGTATTTAACTCTGTTACTGTGGTGTTCTCCCGATAAGCATCAACGGGGAAACATTTCGGCGACGCACGCCCGTCGGATTCGCCTCGCTCAGAAGTCGATACTTTGACATTTTAGGCTAATCGAGTGTATTTTTGGGGATGCTTAACTCATGGTCCACATATTGGAAACATTAATGCATGTTTGCCCGGGTCTTTTTTGACAAGAATGGGTGGTCTATCAAGGTGTTTCCATGGCGATAAGGGTAATGTGTCAGGGTCTCCGGAGTTTAGGCCCAGAAAGGTGATAAGCAGACAGAAAAGTCAGCAGTTTGGCCGGTGCTATCCCATCCCTGCTTTCACCCGCCTCCACCCCATCTTCGCCCGAGTCCAATCTCGTTTTTAGCCCGCTTTCACACAGGTTGTGCATCCTTTGACCTTTACGCCAACTTAATACCTTATCCTTCTTGCAGAAATGTGATCTTATTGATCCCTATTCATAAATAAGAAAGTGTACAAGAGACAAAGAGAATGCAGATATAGTGACAATGTTATAGACTATAATCCGGGTTACACAGGAGACTGTGGGACACACAAGAGACTTCTGGGAAACTGGGACCTTGAAGTGAATATGATCTGGAATATAACTGACTGAGTTGACTATTAAGAGCCTTGAAAGCAATCAGGAGGCCTTAAATTGATATTCCCAAACCACCAGGGACCAGATGAACCGATATCACGATTAGAGTGATGTGTTTTTAGTGCCACTCAACATTTCTGAGGTTACATTAGGGGACACGTGGGCGGTTTACTTAAACATAAGGTATTATGCTTGTCTAGTTGGGATATAATGAAGGTGTGAATTACTTTCATTGTATCATGTAAAGTCTAAATTAGATTCTGATTGGATCCTGCAGCCTTCTGAGACAAACAGAGGACAGTGACATTCAATTCAACTGTTTGGTAGAACTAAAAGAAACAACAGCCAACTCTTTATGTGTTTGAATTTGAATAAGTGTTATCAGACAAGATGATACTGTCGCTGAGAGCTCCAGATTAGGATAGGGATTCAATAGGAAAGCCCGATCATCACGCACTTTACTTTACTTTATTTACATCCGGAGAAGTGAGAACCAAACAAGTGTTAGGATGGTTAAAAGTGAACACGGAAAACAGCCCCAAAACAAACAAGAAGATAAAACACAAGCAGGCAGACAACACTGAGTTCAAGTGTTAAAGTGGACGGCAACGTCAATAAATCAATAAGACAACAGCAATCCAAGTAGCGGCAACAGAGATCATTTGTCACCTTAAAGAGGACATACAGCATTATACCTATTTTCAGGTATTTATTTTTCATCTCGGACTCTAGTGGAGCGGCTTGATGCAATTCATCATCCAAAAACGAAAATAATTCTATAGATCACAGAGCGGCTCTAGCCGTGTTTTCAGTCTCTTTTCAGCCTCCAGCTGAAGTGCTCGCCTTCGGTTTTCTCCTTCCCTTTGCGGACCCTCAGTCTCCTTGGTTGCCGTTGACTTTTCAGAGAGGATGCTGAAGGGGGGATGGATGGTTACCCATAACGCCATTACCACATGGCATGGTCTCAAAATAGAATGATAGCATTAACGTGTTATTTTTTTTAACGTAACTCAACAAAAGGGCACAATATTTCCCCTCTCAGAAGCTGTTGCTTTATTAAGTACTGAAATTAATTAAAGATCCTGTTACAGTACAGGAAGGTTGCAGGTTAATGTTTACTGAAAGGTTCATTTTTAAGCATGCTGGAACAATCAGTGCCAGAGGCTAATTTGATCTCATTAATAACACTGAAGCTGCGAGCCACCCGAGCAACTGGACCGTCGTCTTCTGCGTGTTTTACAGATGGAGGCACTGAGGTCGAGGCTAAAGGCGACGCGGGCCGACAATCAAGAACTCCGCTTCGAGAGCAGGATGGTCATGACGAACGTCACCCAGTGGATCGCCGAACAAAAGTACGGGCAACTTTTTTTTCTTTTTTTTTTTTTTTTTCCCGTAACTTTGTTAAATACAAAGGATTTCCTGTTTGTTCAATGAAATTCAATCTGTATTCCGCAATTTCTAATGTCGGGATCAGACTGCACATGCTGCGTTTCAGGGTTTTATCGCGGACAACAAGTCTCCGGCCATTTTGAACGTCGGGAAAGACAAACAAGCGTGTATTGGGATTTTACCTCCTTGATGATATACCATCCCTCGAGGAAAAGTTTAGCATGTTGGAATCTTTTGCATTTCCCAGCCTACTTTGACATCCCCTACAACGAAGTTGACCAATGGGATGATTCTTTACATAATGAGATGTAAGATAATATTACATATTCATTACTTACCTTAAGATCTTTCTGAAGCATAGACAGCTCGTGCTCAAGCCCAAGACCCAGGATGATTTTATTGTTGCGCTAGTAACACGAGCATCGGGCCCAGTGTTTGTGTAGGTCATGATTGGTCGTTGTCAAACTTCAACTACGACCAGGCCCCCAACCAAAAGTAGTCTTTAATCTAAACAGTCCTGTAGTCTGATCCCGGTGTTGAACGAGCTACATTTCTACCTCTGGAGCGTGCCTGCAGAAATGTATCTCAGCTCTTGTTTTTGAAAGAAAAAAAAGCTGACATTTGTGGTCAGCGCGCTGTAGGTGTTGGATAATACAACGAGAAAATGAAAAATCCTGCCCCAACACCTACTTATAAATCAGACAACCAGAAATAGACATGTTCCAGTCAGATCGATGTGGCTTGAACGAGTTAATAAAGATGTTGAAAACCATGACAGGAACTTCAGCGCTAGCCAGCACTGCACGCCAGAGCAGAATAGCGTTTCCAAATGACACATTAGCAGTCTAGAAGTTTGTATCAGAGGTTCCCTTTGCCACTAAAAAACATCTACCAACATTTAAAAAGCTGCTTAAATGTTGCCGTGGGTGGGACACCAATGTTTAACTTCACAGACACTTTGCACATTTTGGATAGACATTTGACGGGCAATGCCTTCTTTAACACAAAGACCCGCCCACTCTGCCTGGGCCAGCCAATCAGAGGCAGTGTTGTCTCGGCAAGACATGATTCATGCCCTTTTCGCACTCGTGTGATAACTGTGAAATAAAGTGTATATTTTTAGATCTCTTTTTGAAATAAATAATATTTCATATCAGCCAAATTGTAGTTTATAAATTGAGTAGTTAATTGACGAAAAATGACCCTAAGAGTAGTTGAACAGCGGTTTACTACCAGCAAGGTACAAAAAAACTGCAGTGAAGCCATGTAGTTCAACTACTAGTTCAACTATGTAGTTTAAATCTCTCCAATACAGGATCCTGGCATAGGCCTGTAGTTTTTTTTCCCTCATAATCCTTTATCCTTGCAATAGCATTCGTTTTTATGGTTTGTGGTAGATTTCTAAAGACTCTCCTCTTCTCACTTGTCCTCTTCTCAGAGCATCCAATGAGAGCCTCTCCATCCAGGCGGAGGAGCGAAACAAAGCGCTGCTCGCCGTGACTCAAGAGAAAGAGTAGGTGTTTTTTTTGGTTTTTTATGTATTTCTTTGCTTTTTTAGCAACAGGTGTGCAACGCCTTTACTTTTTGCCTTCCTCCCGCGCGCCCACAACCCAGACGCGCGCGCACGTCCCCGGGGGGGGGGCGCTCGGCTCCTTCTAGAGATCAAAGCACTCCGGCTGCCAGATGACCCCACCCCCCACCACCACCACCACCACCACCAAAAAAAAACAAAAAAAAACACCGCAAACGCTTGCGTCTCAGCTCTCCCGCTTCAGCCGTACCTGAAACCTCTCCATCCCAACCCATTTAGAGCCGGTCTCAAATTAAAAAGCGAGGATGTTAACAAGAAAACCCCGCACGCGCACACGCCCGTTTGTGTATCAAAGATCGCCTCCGAGCTGCTTGTTAGGGGGCGTTCTGGCTCCATTGTTACCGTGCAGCAGGATATTTGTCTTCCATGTTAACAAGTGGTTCTTGATGAAGATAATAGCCATCGGTGCCTTTTGCCTCAGCCTCGGCGTCGCGCGTCTCTCCGTCTTTTCTTCGCCCAGGCGCCTTCTGGACGCTAATGACGGCTTGAAGTCGGAGGTAAAGAGGCTGAAAGAAGCGGCGGACGAGAGGGAAAGGGACGCCGAGCGCTTCAAGGTGACCGAGCGGGGGGCACGGAAGCAAACCGAACCTCATAGGGTCAACGGCTTTTCTTTTCTTTTTTGTCTCTCTTTTTTTTTTTCTCTCTCTCTCTCTCTGCTGTGTCTTCCAGGCTCACGTCAGGACGCGGTCGGCGCGGCGGGACGAGGCGATGTGAGTCGTTCGGAGCGTTCACGGGCAACAAGCAAAGCTGTTGGCGTTAATAATAGTTGGAGCGCCGAGTTGTGAATGAAACACCCCCCCCACACACACACCCACTCCTCCCCTCGCACCTGTGTGCACGCCGCACCTTCTATTCACTGCGGGCCTTTTTCCTTCCCCATAATTATACTCCAGTCGAGCTCACCCCCCCCCCCACCCCACCCCATCCCCCACCCCACCCCCCACCCCAGTCTGCCGCCACCCTGACTGTCAAGCTGTGTTCATCAACAGCCAGGAAATATATTTATTATCATCATTACGACAATTAAAAGCAACGCGGCGCAGATGGAATTAGGCGGAGGGACGGGAGCGGGAACGGAGCAGTGGTGGCGGCGGCGGTGGGGGGCGGGGGTTGGTGGTGGTGGTGGTGGGGGGTGGCATCGAAGCCCCGCCTGAAGTGTAGCCCCACCACCACCACCGCCACCGCCACCACCACCACCATCCTCCCCCCTCCCCCCTCCCCCCTCAAGGTCTTCCTCATTAACAGCCCCCGCCACCTCGCCCCCGTTTCACGCGCGCACTCCTGTTCCCACCCCCTCCCCTAACGAACCACCAGCCTCTGTTTCCAAAACGGATCAGATTTGTTTTGACTGGGGTAACTTTCCGACGCTATTCAAAGCTGTCAGTCATTTTAATGATATCATTAAGGGGCCGCGACAGAAAGATGAATAGCTTTTCTTTGTCTTTCCCTCATAATTGTAAACGAGTGAGAGAGAAAGAGAAGAGAGAGAGAGAGAGAGAGAGAGAGGCAGTTGATATAGATGTATGCATAAGAGGGGTTTTGATTGAGTGAATGTAATAACACAGAAGGAGATAAAACCACTGAATGAAAGACTCTTCCACAGTGTCTCCCCATCTATTCACCATCCTTTTCTTTCTTATGAAGACTTCTAATTTACTTCATTTCATTATTGCTCCCACACTCGCACCAAAAAATGCCCCACCCATGAAAATTATGGATCTATAAGGCAACAGATATGTCATGGTTTTCGCCGTGGCATCCGTATACATCTGGGGGATAAATCTCATTACCGGTGCCAAAGGGGATATTTCCATAGTGTCTCCCACCTGCCACTATCACCGACAGCGATCAACACCGAGCCAAAGGTTTTGTCATTAGATGTGCCTTTATTAAAGAAATTTATTACGATTACACGGCCTGCCATTCCGTCGCCGGCTTCACCTTGCGCTTGGCATTTCGCCGCAGCCCCGACCGCGGCGGAGGGGGGGAAAAAAAAAAAAAAAAGCGAGAACAGGAGAAACATCGAGATTTGGACCCTTAAAAAGAAACGAGGCCCGGTGACATTTAAGCGACGATGCTCAGTTTAGGTCAGTTTCCATGCTGTTCGATATTAAAGCATGTAGGCCATGTATACTTTGCAGTCTTTATTGATTTGGGTTTCTTTTTTTTTCTTTTCCCCCCCAGCTTGTGTCAAATATACTGTAAAACTTCAATTGAAATGACCAATTTGACACAGATCTCCCCTCCCGGCGGGGTGCCGCCGCCATATAAATGCGAGCGGAATCCTGATTCTGTCGCCGCGGCGGCATTACAGACGCATTTGTGCCACTTTGAAAGAACAATCATGATTGAACTGCCGTTTTGAAACCTCAGCTGAGTCATTTGCAAATGCGGATGAATTGGAAAATTGGCTCCCAAATGAGTGATTGGTGTAAAAAATTGGATTATGGATGGAAATAACACATACATATCTCTTTGTTCTGTGGATTTTACTCTTTCGATCTACATGTGTGCCAGAAGATGCTTAGAGTCGGGGTTATGTAACCCTATTGTTAAGATGAGAATGCTTGTTTGGAACATTACCTGAAGGGTCTTTGCGGCTTGACCGTCGCACCCAGTGTCAAATGTACTCGCGTGCCGGCGTAATTGCCAACCCTTTCCTGTCACGGAGTCGGGAGGATGCTTCTTCTCCCGCCTCTCCCTTCCTCTCCCCACTGACAGAAGTGTTTAATTTCACCAGCGAGGAGAAGAATGAGCTCTGACAACAGCCCCTGCGATTCAAAAGCGGGGCCCAGCGCCGGTTTCTGTGTCAAGCGACACGCCTGCGAAGGCAAAGAAACACTCAAGTGGCGCGCCTTTCAACAGCCATTATCCTCCAGGCGCAAATTAATTACGCGATTCATCAAAATACTTCACATTTCACCTCGCATCATCTCGCATAATGCTGGGATGGATTAGCGTCGCGGCGGCGGAGGCTGAGATCGATGCCGTTTTGCCGCGACTGTGTGTGACGCGGAGCGTGTAGGCTGGGAGCGCATCGGGCTCCATCAGTCGCGCCGCTAACAATGTGCTTCCAATTAAGAGCAGCCAGTGATCACAGCAGGGGGGCTCGTACAAACACAGAGGAGCGGCTCGGCGGAGACACGGGGGTAGACGAGACAGGCGAGCCTAGCGTAAAATCCGAGCGGAGCGCCGTAAATAAGAGAGATGAGGGGGAGATCGCGGAGCGGGCGCGCCGCCGCGTGGTTTATGGCCGAGTTTAGAGAGCTCGACAGCTTGCGCTTTGACCCTAATGACTGTAATTACACACGCGCTGATTGGGTTAGACCGCTAATTACGCCCGCCCGTGTTTGCGTGTAAACACGGGAGCACGGGTTTACACAGGCGCGGTGCCAGAGCGCATCAGCGGCCACCGGCGCATAAATCTCCCGCCGCGGAGGGCGGAGGCGACGTTTCGCCGTCCGCCTCGCCGAAGACCGGCATGGCGTCGGGGGGCGTCTAAATCAACGCAAAGCCATTTGCCGAGACGCGGCAGCTTTTGGATTCCGAGGGCGCGCGCCTCCTGCTCTCTTCTGCCCGCCACCACATCAAAGGAAAACGTGGCTTTGCCGAAGATCAAAGGGAAATAAACGCAGCGTCCGTGCATATGAATGTCCTTTGTGTCGTCATTATGGTGTGAAATTAACAGAGTCGGAGGGGTCAGTGGCAATTATTACTGAAGCCACTCTCAGGAAATGAAGTCTCTTCATTAAAAAAGCTGTTTACATTGGCCGCCATTAGATTGGTTAACAGACAGTAATACTAATTCTATTCTGTCAGTTGTAGGAAGAAATAATATTTATTGATGTTTTTTGCACCATTTCGACACTGATAAAAATTCACTATGATATTGTTTATGTTTGATATATTATCTTTTATTTGTTGGGTTCATATAGACAGAAGCTACCCCCCATTAATGACTTTTTTAAACTTTTCGGAGAATGTCTGTCCATATATTAACATCTTTCCCAAATGCCTCTTCAGATTTTAAATGTTTTAAGTTATGACTAATAGGGGCAAAAGCTTGTGTGTGTGTGTGTGTGTGTGTGTGTGTGTGTGTGTCTGCCAGCCGCATCCGTGGAGACAATAATGTCATTCATTAGCTCTCGAGGAGCGTGCATCTCTGCTCAACTGGAGCAAAACGGGACTAGCGTTCCATCCGCCGCTCTGATAGAATATCCCAGCTTGCTTCTTTTTTATTTGTAACGAGAAAATTAACATTGGAGAGGTACAGTGGTACTTTAATGGGCTAAGAAGTCTTCAATAAAGTATTTAGACAATTTTTTTTTTTTTTCCCCCTCCCCAAATGCTAACTGGACAGGTTCAGTGGGGCATGAAAGGAAGAAGCGTAAAGCGGGGGGAGGCGGCGCGCTCCTCAGGCCGTACAGACCGCCATTATCCGCCGTCGTTAAATTAATAGACGTTCCTTAAGTCAGCCTTGGGTTTGAGCATTGTAGCGTTTGTTTGTGCTTTCCCAAAACCTTTTTAATAAACAGTTAAAATCTTAAATGGTTTCTTGTACTCTTAATGTTCCCTGGCTGCGCTCGCGTTCATTTTGTTTTTGTGGGTTTTTTTTTTTTTTTTTCTTCTAGTTTATATGAGCATTTGTGTATAATTCAATGATTCCTGGAACCCATTTACTTTCCCGTCTTTGAGTTCGGTAATAAGTTGTAATGAAGAAGGTTATAATGAAGATGATGCACGGCAACTTTTTATGGCCCAGATTTCATGGATGTTTGATTGAACTAGGGGGTTGGGGGGTTGGGGGGGGGGGGTTGTCTGACGTTGCAGAAGCAGCTCGAATGTGTCACTTTCTGATGACACACATCAGCCTGGAAGTCTTTCTGTTGCATGCTTTGGCAGAGCGCTCTGATTGATGGCAGAGGTGTTGAATTCGCTTCTGTTTTTTTTTTTTTTTTTTTGTCATGCCGCAGCTTGGAAGCGCAGGGGTGCGTCGCTCTGAACCTCGGCAAACTCCAGGACATGCAGCTCAGACTGCGACGCAACCTGGAGGCCATCGGAACACTCAACCAACAAGTAAGAGACACGCGCACGACCTCGTATCGCTGTCTTTCTGGGACTTTTATGCCAGTAATTACCCAGCCCCCCACCTACTCCCCCTCCAAACCCTAAACCTTACCCAGACCCAATTCTATACTCAAGCCTGAAAACCACATCTCAACCCTCAAACAGTCTTTTTACATTATGAAGACGGGTCAAATAACCCCCCCTTTGCAAGAATGCCCTCATTTCTTAGTAAAATGTGTATTTTGGTGCTTAGTATGAAGCATATACAAGAACACACACACCCTTGACACTGGACTATCTTTGTGAGGACTTTCAGATATAATACATTACCCAGCTCCCTACCCTAACCATCCCAACTTACCCTATTATTCCGATCTTAACCTAACCCCAATTCTAACCCCAGCCTTGAAACCATGTCTCAACCCTCACACAGTCCTTTGAAGTTGTGAGGACCAGCCAAATCACCCCCCTTTTCCAAAAATGTCCTCACTTTTCCTCATAAAATGTATGTTTTGGTGCTTAGTTTGAAGCATATACAAGAACACACATGCTCTCACATCATTGTATGATCTTTGTGAGGATTTTCATCAACATAATCCATTACCAATCTCCCTACCCTCACCCTAACCATCCCGACTAACCCTCTTTCCCTGACCCTGACCTAAACCCTATTCCAACCCCAACCTTAAAACCATGTCTTAACCCTCAACCAGTCCTTTGAAATGGTGAGGACCAGCTAAATCACTCTCCTTTGGGAGAATGTCATAATTGTGCACGTAAAATGTGTATTTTGGTGCTTTGTGTGGAACATATACAAGAACACGTCCTTGAACTTTTATCTTTATGAGGACTTTCTTAGTCACAATCCGTTATGCAGCTCCCTTCCCCAACCTTACCCATCCAAACTAACCCTCTTACTCTGATCCTAACCTAAACTCAATTCTAACCCCAACCTTAAAGCCAGGTCTTAACTCCTAAACACTCCTTTGAAGTCATGAGCGCGGCCAAAATGTCCCTGCTTTGCAAGAATGTCCTCACTTTGCTAGTAAAAAAGTACAAAATGCCGCAAATACAAGGACACACACACACACACACACGTACACACACACGCCTGCCAGGTCCTGGAAGTCCTTTTACCCCGACAGTTCCTATCACACCCACACACACACACCAGCCCACCTGCTGTTGCGCTCACGCAGAAGAAGAGGCTTTCATGCGTCCAACTTCAAAACGCAGGCGCGCGCGCCGACATCCATTTCCTCTTCCTGTGATGAAAGGGAGAATAGGCGAGGGCGGGGCGGGGCGGCGGGGGGCAAATTGTATCGGGAGAAAGCAGTGACGTTCCTTTCTGCCGGTAAATGATTTCGCTTTCATGAAGCTGAGAGAGGGATGTGTATCAATACGGGCGCGCTGATCTCCCCGTGACAGCGTAGGGAAATGGCCTGCTGTGATAAAACAAGGTGGGGATAAAAAAACACAGAGGAATATTCCGAGGGAAGGCTGACGTCTTTTTTTTTTTTTTTTTTTTTAACGTTAACGGGGGGGGAATTAAATAAAAAAAAAAAAAAAAAAAAACTTCACAAGAATCAACAAATCACCAAAGGAGAGACGAATCAAACGCACCCCTCAGCCCCCTCGGTTCTCGCGGGCCCGGGGAAGGGCTCACCTGACTTCTGTTAGTCTGTAGAAAGGGTCTCGCTGATTGATGGAACACGTGGCGAGCTGGCACTTGTTGAAGTTTCCCTTTTTTTTTTTTTTTTTTTTTTTTTTCCGCTTCATCTCGTCAACGCGGCCCCGGTTGTTATTGTTGGAAAGCGAGGGAGCGTCGGGCCGCACGTGTGATCCAGAAGGAAGGAGAGCAGACGGAGAGAAAGAGAGAGGTGTTGTTTAACAGGTCGGGTGTGTAATAGCACCTCTTAATCTCTAGTGTGAATCATTACACATATCGATCCGACAACGGAACGGCCCCGCGCGCGCACAAACTTGGAGCGGCGGTTGGAAGGAAAAGATATAGACAGTTCATTTACACGGGAGCTTCCCTTCACTCTCCGCTGGACACGTCCTCACATACCCACTTCACATATCAGTCAAGGGGGGGTTTGGATGCCTGGGTTGATCTGCGCCAAAGCTGTTGGCTCCTTCAATCAGACCTCTGCTTTGCATCAGTCTCATTCACTCGTCCTCACAAGGCGCACATTAGCGGCGGCTTTGTAGCACACGCACGGCCCGCGTTTCCACCGGGCTGCCAAGTAGATTTCATGCGGAACTTTTGGAGACCTCTCATCCAAATTAGATGTAAATGAAGCGATTTCCCCGTCATCTGGGATGAAGATGAGCATCAGCGAGAAGTGGGGGGGGGGGGGGGGGTTGGTTGAGAAAAAAAAAAAAAAAAAAAAAAGCTCGAGGCGTGCCGTTGTTGTCCTTTAGCGTGAGATAAAGTCCAGTTTCATGCTTTTGGCGCGAATACGGGAAGAAATGGACGGTAACGCAGCAGCCAATTGATTGACAGGTTGGGGAAGAGCCCCCCCCGCCCTCCAAAAAAAGACATTTTTTGGAGGGGGGGGGGGGCATCAAAGGTTCGTCTCCCGCTCCACTTTTTGTAATTCTCACTGCGCTGCATTAAAATTCTCGAATGGGAACCGAGCGTTTGAAAGGAAAAGCGCGAGCACGCTCCCACGCCATTAATAAAACACACCACAACCCCCCTCCTTTTTTTTTTAAAGCCTGTCCCTTTTTTTTTTTTTTTTTTCCACCTCTTCTTTAAACACCCTTTTCATCCAAACATGTGCTCACCAGTTCACCCGCCCCGTGTGAAGTTTCGGGACACAAGCTGTGACCCCCCCAAAAAAAAAAAAAAAAAAATTCCAGCCCCCTCCTGGGCAATTAGAGAAGCATCCCGAGCATTCAAAGATGGGGCGAATTAAACTAGTCCCTTTAAATGTGTGCTTAATTACTAGAAATTCTTTCCCCGTGGTGCTAAGGGGACCTCGGCGTGTTCCCCGCTGAAGATGGAGATTCCTTAAGCGCCTCTGGATGCCGACACGCCGCCGGCTCCTCGAGGGTTAAGCCCGGGACCTCGGCGAAACAGTCGGATTTATTGCGCGGGTGTGTGAGCGTACGGTGTCTGGAAGGGTAATGTTAGCAGAACCTCCCGGAAATGTGTCTGTCTCATCTCCGTTTGGGTTCTCTCTCTCTCTCTCTCTCTTTCTCTCTCTCTCTCTGACACATATACACACACACAGACACGCAGACACAGACACACACACACACACACACACAGGGCCAGACATGTCAATGTGACATCATTCTTTAACCGCAGCTTTCACACAGACACGCACGCATGCTAAAAAACAGATGTGGATAAGTGCAACTGTCATTACCCGACGTGTCTCCGCGTCTCCTTGCTCTTTAATTTCTTATTTTACTCCTCTCACCGCTAAAAATACATAATTTCAAATGTTTTATTCCCTTTTATCCGTACCTTATTACAATTTCAGCCTGACACATTTTGCATATAATTACCGCGCTGTAAAATAAATGCAAGGTTTTTTGGGTTTTTTTTTTTTTTTTTTTTTTAACCCCCCTTGAAGAAGTGTGTTTAACTCGCTCTTCGCCCTGCCCGAAACCCGAACTTCATCTCCGTCAAAAAATAAATACGTTTTCGAAAAAAAAAAAAAAAAGAGGCGAGGGGAGGGAACGACAAAAATGAAACGTCCTCAATTTTGCGCGTCTGTAATTGCGTTTCGGGGAGCCCAATCATGTTCTGACGCGGCGTGATTTGTTTTGTGTCACGGATGGTTTTGTGTCAAATCGGCCTCTAATGAGCGCTCAAATTGCGCGGTTTTATGTAGGGATTCACACTGTTTGGTGCCTCCTGCTTGCAACAGTTTTCAACCCCAGCCCCAATGTCGCCCCCCCTTTGTCTCCATCTTGCATTTTTCTTTCGGTGATGATCCTGAGGGTGTGGCAGCGAGCTCGTTGACTGGGTATCTTGACTTTTGATGGTTAATATCATGGCACTGGGGCGTTAGGGGGTACACCATAGAGACTCTGACCCCCCCCTTGTTGGTGTTCTACACCTAACGGTGCGTTCCAGTCCGAATTCCCAAGCCCCAAGTCAGAATTTGACCCAGAAACCCCCACGTGAAGTCGGAGCTCCAACTCCACCAATCGATTCATCCCAACCAGACGCTGATCTCAACCCAACACAAATATTTGCGTGAGGCGTTGGAGTTTTGGTGGCTGACCGGTTCTCCAGACAGTTTCATCATTGATGGTGATGTTTATTGATCTTTATTGTTGTTTATCCATGATTTCAAATAAAGAGTTCTCCAAAGGCTTCTTGGTGCAAAGCATCGGCCCATATGGGCTGTTACAAAAGCACTAAAGCACAAATTACACAAAAACTGACTCAGTTGAGATTGTTCGAACCCCCCCCAGTTTAAAAGTACCATCTGCGTCCCTGGTTTGTATATTGAGTGTGATGTTAAAGGATCCGCGAAACTTCCGATATGTTCTGGAAATCTAGTCTCCTTTCTCTGTCTTTCCAGTTAAACGCCCTCAGCAGCGAGAATGAAGGCCTGCGTAGGCAGCTGGAGGAAGAGAGGTCCGAGCGACGGCCCCCGGCCCCTCCCGCCCTCCAGCGCCACGCCTCCATCCCGTCAGCGCCCTTCTGAGTCCCCGGCTCGGGGGGGGGGTCGAGGCGTCGAGGACCAGGTTCGGCACCCCCCCCTCCCTCCGCGCCCGGAAGAGGCCCGGGCTGGGATCACAGGCAGAGATCAGACCAAATGAAGCCCCCTGAGGACTTTGACCTGCCTTGACTTCTTGACCCCTCCGGTGTCTCACCAGGGAGTAAGCTCAGTATGAGGTTAATGTCCTGCAGGTCAAAGTCAAGTCCCAGGTTGCATTTTGCCTGGGGGGGGAGGGGGGAGGAGGGGGGTGGGGGGGCGTTCCAGAACCACCGAATGATGACATTCCATTAAAAAAAAAAAAAAAAAAAAAGTCCTGCGATGCAGCAGGCGCATTTCTACATCTACATGCGCGTGCATCCTGCGTCCCTCCTCTAGCGGTAGCGGCCTCAGACGCCACCCGAGGACGAATCAAACCGCAGCGCCCAAATATCTCTCGCGCGCCGGCGCTCTGATGAATAGCGCTTTTAATTGGGGCGAAAATAAATAAACACAAGCGCAGGGTCCCTCGCCGTTGAGTAATGCCTCGGTTTCCGCGGGCCGCAGCGGCGTTCGCCCGCATTATCGGCTTCTGTCCCTCTTGAAAAGTGTTTCTTTGCGATTTGGTGTGTATCATTACTGTTTTGGGGTGGAGGGGGGTATTATACTGCACATTCATAAAAGGCATTAATTGCGTGCGTATGTTCGTAAGAACTGTGTGAACCTAAATGCGTCGTCGATGATGTCACGAAGTGGTTACGGGACATAATAAAGTAGTGTTTCTAACTGATAAATCTGTAACAGTATCTGAAGTAGGGGAATCAATATGGATGTTTTCTGAGGGTGGAACAATGGCGCGCTTATTCCTATATTGACCTTTGCGGGGTATCGCGGCGCCGCGTTTGGAGCGGTCGTACGAGAGCGAAGATGAGGACGCAAATGCGCTAACTCGAACCAGAGAGGCATCATTACAGCTTGTATAATGAGAGGACACCGTCGCGGAGACTGCGGCACCCGCGGACGCAACTGGCCTCCTCGTTTTATCACGGCCGTCCGTCGTCGTCCCCCCCCCCCCCACCTGTTCTCCCACGCAGCCGTAAATGTCCCCGAATGGTTTTCCGCGCGCCCAACGCCTTGCGCAGCCGGTCAGGATGTCGTACTTTTTTAATGATCCCGGGCGCAGCCGCGTGTCCTTGTTAGCTTACTTTTTCCCTCATTTACCATCCCGCGCTCAAAAACACCCCCTTTTATGCTTTTCCCACGCGCACCCGACTCACACATCTATAGTCATTTAGGTTCTTTCATATGTACGCGCGCGCACTTGCGCAAACTTCCTCCACAAACACGCGCGCTCGCACAAACGGCGCAGTCATTAAAAATGAAACCACGGGCTTTTTGAAAGCTCCCAGGACTGAGGGAAAAAGTCAGCTGCGCAGCGGTGAAAAGAGTCCCCCTGGAAACAATGAGGAGAATGATCATTTGTTGTTCTCGAAATCCCGGTGAGGTTTCTCAGAGGTTAAGCTTCCCTTTGATGTGTTTTTAACTCGTTTCAGCACTGCGGAGGGATTAGTCAGCCTCTCTTTCTCACTCACACACACACACACACACACACACACACACACACGCACGCACACAAGCACAAACACACACATCCGCTCGCATACAAGCTCTTAATTTCCACACCGTGAGCTCTTCCTCTCACAAAAGTGGTAAGCGCAGAACCTTCCTAACCTAATTTCATCAAATGAGAGCGGGTGGCGCTTCACTCCCGCGCTGGTGGTCCAGTCGAAACCTGCGGTAAACCGGAGAAATGTTGCGCGTCAGGAGTTTCTTCTCGATTCCATAAATTAGCACCGGGTTGTTTGCGAAGTGCCAGCTCTCAACCACGAGAGCAGGAGACCCAGAGATCACAGCGCTCATTAACGTGTTTACAAGGCGATATTTTATCCCCATTTCAAGATATCAGGACCCCCGTGCTTTCACATGTCTGTGTTTGTTACAAGCCTTTGTCTTGACCTCTCCTGCATAGGCCTACTGCGCTAATGCACTTGCCCTGATCGCTAAACTGATTACCCAACGCTCTCAAGCGACTCAACGAGTGACAATCGGGTTGTATTATCTTTAAAAAAGAAAAAGTCAGAATGGCAACAAAGAGTGAGGATGAAACAGAAGTGACAGGAGCGCTGGCAGCACGTCTGCTGCAAAGTTAGGTCAGTAAAACAAAGGAAGATAGAAGAAAAGTTTCTTTTTTTTTTCCATCTGGAGTTTCACTTTTTTTTTTTTTTTTTTTTTTTTTAAAGATTACTTTTTATAGCCACGCTATAGCGAGGTGCTCGGTGCAGGCTGTAGGTGTTGTATGCAACGACTCATTCTCAGGCTGACAAGCCTCAGCAGAAGAACTCATTACTTCACCCACAACCCACACATTCACTTTTATCTGCTTTTTTTTTTTTTTGGCATACATAATCAGGGATCATTTCGCTTCATCCAGTGATTTTTCTACAGATAATTAATATCATTCTTCATATCTTGACTTTATTATTTTCAATTAAGGTGAAAGTGAATTAAATTCTTTAGCGGTATCGTTCATAGTAACTTTCTTTATGTGGTCAAGGAAATCTTTAAGTAAGGTTAGGTTTTCAAGCTTAGGTGTTTCATTTTATTTAATTGTAGTTGTCAAATGCTTATATATTGTGCTATAGCACTTGTTTCTGCAGTGCTTGCAGTCTATGCGGACATTAGGCCTTACTAAACAGCCTTCATCTATCAACAAATTCAAATTGATTTTGAGTGACAGACTGCATGCAAACTTCTCAGTCCTTGCGTTCTCGTGTTTTTGTGAAACCTCATAACTCATCCTGAAGTATGATTCCAATTCTAAGTTTCCTGGAAGCGTACTTGGTCCCCGTGTATCATCAAGTGTCAGATTCGACTTGTGTGGACAGCGAGGCGAGCCACGATGCATTTCACCTCGGCCAGCAACCATAGCAGCACCAATGGCAGAAAGTACGTACTACAAAGTACAGATGTCCAAGTATGCAAACTCACTCCCTATTAAATTAGTGCCTTCCAGACCCAGACCTCAAGGGTTAAATCAGAATATGTCCACCTTTGGGTACCTCTTTGACTTCAGCAAAGAATACCACTGCCCATAGGGTACTAGTTAGGAAGTACCCCATTTTATAGTTCTGTCCAAATGTTATATGATAATGTTACATGTCGTCCACTCAACCCTGCTCCCTGTCTAGGGAGTAGGGAGTAGTGAACAAGTGTGTGCTTTTGGACACATCTCAAAATGTAAAAAAAAAATCTGAAACGTGGACTCACTGGGCTAAAGACATGTGGCTCCGTCTCCGATTAAGTGAAAACTTGACAGCGTCTCTGCATGTTGTTGATTTTTCAGGGGCTTTTCTTTCGCGTGATAGAGTCTTAACGTGCATTTGTAGATGAAGTGATAAACCGTGTCTGGTCGCAGTCTTCCCGAGACCGTGTTGTAATATCCTCCACAGAATCGTGTTGGTTTTAATGCCGCACCGCCCGAGGGACCCGAGGTCATAAGCATTCAATTGAGTCCGTTCATCTTTGTCCGGTATGTGTAGAGATTCATCGAATCTTTTAATGAGTTTATGGGTCGCAGATGGAGAAATCCCGAAATTCCTTGCAATTGGGCTTTGAGGGATATTTTTTAGAGAATACTTGCCAGTTTCTGAACGTGTCCCCTACTCGTTATGGAATGTGCCCCTTTGTGCAAAAGTGATCCAACCTATTTGTCTGTAAAACATTTAAACCAAATTATTTGAGACATTATCAGTTTTTTTTTTCTTTTCTGTTTTTACACCAGATGTTGGCCCCTGTTTACACGTCAATGATTTTAGGATGAAACGCAACATTTTTAGGCCAACAAAAACTAAAATATTTGAATATTCTGTCCAAAACACAACAGCCAGCATTGTCGTGTAAACAGGTGCTGCGTTCTCACTTGTTACACCTTTTCACGATTTTATTTTGACATTTTATTTTTTTGTCAATTGTCAGTAATTCTAATAGATTGACTTATATCACCCATTAGTGATCTGGTATACAACCTACACCATTTTAAGTCCTTTCAGTGTTGACAAAACATAAATGAGGATATTTCACTTTTTTCCATTCTGTTATCCTGGAAACCTCCATCAATGCAAAAAAAAAAAAAAAAAAAAAAAAAACCCAACCATTTCATGTAAACCTTGTTGTGTAAATGGGGTCATAAACACAAAACATAATATCACATGCTACATGACGGGCTACATAATTAAACATACTGTGGAGTCTTTCGTGAAAAGACCAGAATGCTTCCCATTGCGATGTATCACTGGTGACCTTACATATCTTATTTTACACTGATTCCATTTTCTACTTTGGACCTCAAACTTGAAAACACTAAATTCTTACCAGTGTGCAGCACTTGCTTTTTAGTACTAATTAGCCTCTAAAGTCGTGTGCTGAGAAAGTAGCTGCAGTTTAGAGCAAAAGTGGGTATTACATTTTCATATTCACCGATGTGGATTAGATGTATTACTGAATTACACTTGAAGAAAAGAAGCATGGAGTGAGTCCACACTGTATGACGCGAGCAAAAGCGGCTACTAGGTTTTGTTGATCGTACAAAGTACAAATGTTGGGTAAGACTGCAAGTAAAACAGATGGTTCCACGATAGTTTTATTGCACGTTTAGCACAAAAGTTGGACCTGATTGACGATATTCGGTCTCGCACTGGAAGCCTGAAACCAGCGACATCTATGATGGGTTTTCAGCTTTCAGTGTAGTAAATCTCAGTAGGGATACAGGTACTCGCTGCCATCAAACACAGTGTGTTTTAACACATTTATATGACGCATGGCAGCACGAAGGGGACAAGTGACAGATCCCCGGGTCTGTAGTACCATTCCTTAATAGGTATGTTGACCAGAAAGATGATTTCTCAAAAAAAGTATGCTATGTTCCCTCAGGGTGGAAAAGGAAATCAGGGGGGAAAAAATGGTACACCAAGACAGAAGGAAACCTGGAGGGATAAAAAGATTACAAGACAATTTGAAGAAAAGGGAAAAAGTTGAGAACTACTGGGAAAGAGGGAAGAGAGTGGAGGAAGAGACATGCACGGGTGAAGAGACTGACAGGGGATGTTGGCAGGGATTTAGGGGGGAGAGTTGTTTATGAAAAGAGGAGTGGAATGACAGATGCGGAGGACGATCAACCAAAGGGGACGGTGGGGAGTGGTCTGGGGTAAAGAGCAGACGAGGTTCATGTGGGGAGAGAAGAGAGGAGAGGGGAGGAAGAAAGTAATGGGACATTTAGGGAAAGGTAGCGGGATGGAAAAGAATGTGAAAGGTGAGCGGAGGGGGTGCAAGGGACCGGAGCGAGCCTTGGATGAGTCGGGGAGACGCTGATTTAGTTAGGGGGGGAAGAGTAGAATGAGAGAGGGAAAGAACGAAAGACTAGCGGGAGATTTAGTGAAGTGAGAGTGCCGGAGAGGAGCATACTGTCCTTATCGGTGTGCTCCAGAGAGGCCGCTCCCTAATGGGGCTGGTGTGAAGGAAAAACGAGGACCGGGCCTGATGCTACCTGATTAGCCATCGACTCAAGCACACATCAAAAGCTTTGTGTGTGTGTGTGTGTGTGTGTGTGTGTGTGTGTGTGTGTGTGGCACATGCTACATATTGAGGCCCAAACTCTGCATCCTACTATCAAAATGAGGATATTTTTTGGGAAGTGAGGACATTTTGGCTGGTCCTCACAACTTCAATGGACGGTTTCGAGGACTGTTTGAATTGGAGTTGGGTTTGGGTTAAGTTTTAGATGAGGGTTAGGGGGTTAGTTGGCAGACTTAGGGTGACGGGCTGGGTAATACGTTATGCCTGTGAGTCCTCACAAATATAGACCTACCAGGATGTGTGTGTGTGTGTGTGTGTTGTACTTGCTACATATTGAGTACTAAAATCCACATCCTACTGGCAAAGTGAGGACATTTTTGGGAAGTGAGGACATTTTGGCTGGTCCTCACAACTTTAAAGAGTGTTTGAGGTTCAAGATAAGTTTGAGGTTAGAAATGGGTTTAGGTTAGGGTCAAGGTCAGGGTTAGGGCCAGGAGGTTGAAAAGACCATTGAAAAGGGAAGGTACCGCCATCCTGGCAGTCTTTTAGCTATTTACATCATGGGTTCAGGACACGACTACACTTTCTGATAATCTTACACACACACACACACACACACATCATTAAAATCCAACCACCCTGGTCACATGGCCTACCTTTCTGACAAGCCCGTAGGCTCCTCCTAAGACCTTCATTATTGTCCCCCTTTTATTTTCCTTCAGATTTCCTCTTCTGTATTCATCTCTCTCATGCATTCAAAGACACGCCCACTCTTTGTTTCCCCGCCCCCCCCTTCCCTTATTTTCCACCACTCACTCCACCACTTTGTTTCGCTCCTTCCTCGCCCGTACTCCTCCGCTCACGTGCCTTCCCCTTATATCCCCCTTTTATCTGTCACTCTTTTCTCATTACTCCTTCACTCCGTTTCATTAGCATACAGAGTAAGAAGATGGCGCGGGGGGTAATCTGCAGAAGTCGGCGGCGACAAAATGGAGGGCGTCACCAGAGGTCGCGCCGCTGTCATCAGCTGTCAAACTCGCGCTGACGCCCGCCTGTCACGCGCTCGGGCGTTGGGGGGGGGAGACACGTACCCGTAATCAGGTGTGACACATCAGCGCGTAAACGCCGCGATCTCACCTGACAGCCACGTAGACACGCGCGGCGCTCGCGTCACGGCCCGAGCGTGAAGGCAACGCACATTGACAGGTATCTTTGTATGTTCCGAAGGCAGCTTTAGTGATTAACGCCGGTTTGTTATGCCCCCCCCCCAGTTGTTGAAGCAATGGGCTTGTCAGTGAGTCCTGTCAGGAAGTGTTTTTGAGGATAAAGGATGGTCAGAACTTCCGTTTACCTTACATTCGCTTACATCCCCGACGTCCCTCTGTCATGCTGTGCTTCTAAAACGCCCTCTCTGATATTTATTGTTTGCAAGCGGGTTAAATTTCTATTTAATTCAAAGCGCACTTAAGACAGAAGGAAAGGATCGCGGGTGACAGGATAATGAAGTGCTGCGCGGAGGGAAAAGGATCAGCGGGTATGGATCAGTCAAACAGGAAGTGTGATTATTTATGCCCCGGGTTAAACCGAAAGTCACCGTGCATCCATCTTCCTCTCCGTCAAGGTCGGAGAGGGCACTGGAACCTGTCCGCGCGCTTGTCGGACAAAAGGTAAGAATACGGCGAGGACGTAATCCAGATCCTTTTGGGAGCGTGCCGAACACTCAGGAGACGCCCCTGACAGGCGGCGGCCCCACAGAAAGGACGTGAACTATGTGGTGGGGAGGGGGTGGGGGGGGGTGATTAATCCACTTTCTTCTCACTCTACGCCGACGCCATGGGCGAGTCAGCACTTTGGGGCGTAAATGAACTTCTTAGCTTCATTCTGTTTGGGCAGAAGGCGAGAGCCCCCGCGTTCCACGCAAAGTAGACAAGGGGGGGGGGGGCTCACAAAGTGAGGGGATCCAGGAAGGAGAGGACAAACAGAGAGTGAGGGATGAATTCCCGGGAGGCAGCGTTAACTTGTACTGGTGTGCGAGCCTGTCACTAATAGTGTCCCCGCCATGGTTGTGAGCGCCGCAAATACTTTGGTGCTAATAGACAGATTATGGAAAGAAACGAAGCATGTCCTGAAATCCTCTTAGCAAGACTCTTTGCCATCTTTTTTTTTTTTTTATTATTATTATTTATTTATTTCCTGCCATATTCCTTTCTTCCCCCAGCCCGCCCCTCTCGTGGCGCTCCCCACGTCGGTGGCCTTAGCATTGTCTCGCCGAGCGCGTTTCATGTTCCGCCTGACGCTCGGCGGGTGCCGTTGTCTCTTCCTCTCTCTCTCGATCTTTTTCCTGTCTGACACATTTTCAAAAGGCACTTTATTTATTGTCCCGGGGGAGCGCTACATTATGCATTAACCTGTTCAATTATGCATTCATTTATGCAGCCGTTGCCTTATGTAAATGCACTTTATGATTAAACAAATTGTTTCGCTGTTTGGCCGTGTGTTCCCCACGTTGAGTGTTTGCCAGTGACATCATGCAGCAATAGCAAGAGACTCGGAGCCTCTCGCCCGTGTGTGTGTGTGTGTGCGCGCGAGTGCTGTTTGTGCCCTATTAAAGTGATGAAGGAGCCTCAGATTAAAAAGTAGATCCTGTGAGCTGTAAAAGGCAGGGTCACATCAACTACCTTCAGATTGTATGCATATGTAATGTATGACCCAATCACAAGGCCTTTTTTTTTAATTTATGAAGGATTTTTATGAAAGATAAAGCACTTGGAAGCACTTTCCAGAGTGTTGAACATCACAGATGCATTAAAGCAATGGCCGGTTCACACTAAATGTCAGGGTTTTTTTAATCTAAATACAGACAGGTGACAGCAGGGGTCATTTAGGTCCAGATTATTTGACTCTGTGAATGCTCGAAATTAGCTCTCACCTGCTAATTCTGATGCTAAAGGGGCATTTCTGAAGTTCTTTTTTTTTTCCTGGAGTTGTTGCCGGTTGTAAGTGTTCTGATATTCCGATTTCAAGAGCATTGAAGATGAAGTGGAAAATGTATGTGATGCGTATTTTCATTTGTTCCTCCGCGGGAAAGTTTCTGATGCATAAGCGCGCCACATAATTCAAATTTGAGTTCGAGAGTAAGGCTACGCTCAGGCTATTCGTACTCCCCCAGACCCACACCCCCTGCAGCAAGTGTCCCACATGTTTACCTAGACATATTTATCTTATGCAGCACAATACACCCATAGCCAACAGAGGCAACATCTGGAAAGATAAATACATATTTGATGATGGGAGGGATGTGCTAGTTGAAAAATATAAAGTAAAATAGACAAAAAGCCATTTTGCATTAAGGTGGAAGTGCTTCAGCAAAAAACAAAACTCCTTCCTTCCTGCAGAGTGTGCAAAACAGTTTACATTATTTCACTCTTTCATTTTGGGGGTCGGGGGGGGGCAGGGTTGTACGTCGAGAGGCCCAATGTCCATCTATATCAGTTGCTTCTGCTGCCCATCCCTCCCAGATCAACTGCCTATTTGCACATGCACATGCGCATTAATGTTGACGTCCTTACTTTGAAATCCCTTTACCTGGTCTGTAGGCTCAACGGACGGGGCCTCGTATACCCAGGAGACATCAGAGCCTCCAAGGTTCAATCAACCTTTCCAGCCGTCGACTGTGACATGATGAGGGACAGTAGATCTCTCAATACTCCAACCAGGATTATCTTTCAATCGGGATTACTTAAAGTGCACATCAGGGGTCCACGCTCACGTTTCCGCGTCACAAACGCCGACTTGCGTCGAAAAGTAATTAGAACTTCCAGGTGGCCCCACCACATCGGCCGAGGCCTGTAAAGTCTAAAAGTAAAGAGTCGCTACAGACAGCTTAATCACCGTTACAGATAGACTTTCCTCTATCTGACAAGAGAAATGAGCAGCCGTTTAAGACAGATGAACTGTGTCTGGACGGCGGGTAGACTTATCTGAGGCGCAGCCACACCTTTGATCTACTCCAGGATCTCCCATTGGTCTCCGCCATCTGATACAGGCTATCAGATTCGCTCGCACCCGCTGAGGGATGAGGGATACGAGAGGGCCCAGACAGATGGAATATGCATCCAGACACCTTGACTGTACAGTCACTCTATTTTTCCTGCCGCGCGGTTCGCCTTTCTTCTCCCCACACGTGGCCGCTCCTCAATCATGTGGCTGCTCCCTTCCTCCTCCTCCTCCTCCTCTTCACCCCTGCCCCCCCTCCCCACCCCCCATCCGTCCCCCTTCCCACCACCTCACCTGCCCCCTGCCACGCTCTCCCGCTCCATCTCCGGCGGGGTGTTAGTGAGTGATGGAGTTTTAGTGGACCCTGCAAGCGGTCCTGTGGTGTTTTTTTTTTTTTTTTTTTTTTCCTCCCTCTTTCTCCCCCCTTTCGGTGCCACACATCACAGGCAGAGCATTAGCCCTCTGCACGCTCCAGGAGTCGGGCTTGGCAGAGCACCAGGCCCTGACTACCCCCCCCACACACACTCCACGGGCCTCGCTTCTGCCACCGCCAGCCAGATAAGCCGCCTGACTTTTACGCCGGAATTACACCAACGCCCCCCCCGTGTTTATTAACCTGTTTAAGTACATCGTGTATTCTGATTACATTACTTTTCTGAGTGCACCCTGACACGGGATAACCTAAAGCATGTTTATATTGGCTCTTTTAAAAGAGAGTGCTCCCTATTTGCATAATATACCGTATATCTTCATTATCCAGGCCTCAGAGAGGCCAGAGAACACGCGTAATAAAGCCAGACGGAGTTATAGTCTCATTATTTTGCAGATTTTGAAGAAACATGGCGGAGACGCCGGACTGAGGAGGAAGCACGAGAGGCAGGACGCCGCCCGTGTTGGTGTGAGACTCGAGTGTGTGTGTGCGTGCGTGCATGTGTTGCGTGCGTGCGTGCGTGCGTGCGTGTGTGTCACAGAGCGCCTGCGGCACCTTTCAGTTCCGTGTGCTGTAACTGTGATCAGAAACAGATGAGCATGGTAATCCGGGGTTACAGCGCTGCATCATCATCATTATTGCACGAGCGCCGGGCGGAATCAAGGACTCATTTATTCCTCGCCATGTTTAACCGCAGCGCTGACGTCTCTCGCCTTTCGCCGTGGCGCGGGGCGGGTCGAGGCGTCTTTCCTTTCTCGTCCGCAGACCGACGGTCGTTAAAAGGCAAGGAGGAAGGAACGTTTTTGTCCCCAGACGTGCGTTTTTTCTTTTTTTTTTTTTTTTATTTAAAAAAAAAAATGTATTGTGACTGGCGGCCTGCTGAAAGTAGCAGGGCCTCCAGAGTCACCACGGTAGACATATAGCCTCGGGCCGCGCCGCATGCAGCGCCGCGCGGCGCATCCGCGAAGCCTACATTTCAACCGCGCTGCTTTATTAAACAGCAGTCATTGAAACGCAGCGTCAGCGTCGTTTATTAGATCCCTAATAAAGGACGGCGAAAACGCCACATTCGGGCTCATTCCCGGACGTTACTTTAGGCTAATGCGCGTCTGAAACTGCTCTCCGGTGGTACGGCAACAGAAGCATTTATCAAAAACAAATCTGCATTTTATGCCATGCCACCATTGAACGCTAAAGGATGCTTTCATGTAATATGTATGAAATTATGTTAATGCTGCACTTGCTTGCATTTATATACCGCGTGGACCAATCTTTATGGCCGGCGCGTGCGTTAACGTTGAATGTTTGCATACATACAAAACAAAAGCCCCGCGACGTAAAAGCACGACATATTTGCAGATGCCCGTTTACGCAAATACGAACCATATTTTTGCGAATTTCCCCGCGTTCCCGCGATTTCTTTTTTTTTTTTTCTTTTTTCCGAGCGCCGTCGCAGATGAGAGTTTTGGCGGGAAACCACGGGCTAATTTGCTCATATTCGCACCTATAGATCGCCGTGTGCTGACCACCTCGGAACCATTACCAAGTTATGAGAGACAGCCATATGCTTTTAAACGCAGCCATAATGGATGATTAGAAGTATAATCAGTCTCCCCCACATGCGCACATTTGCATATTACAAACATCCAGCACGCCCGTGACACCTCAGTAGTCACATGCTCGGCTATATATCTGTGATAATGGTTACCATGCTGATGATCAGAGCTATTTACTTTAAATGGGTCATTATCGGGGGGAAGACTCTACCTTGCGATGGCGATGAGGGCTTTGACAGATATATTGCCGAGTGGGAATAGGTTGGCGATGATGAGCTGCAGAAGTGCGCCACCATTGTGTGCTCTCGCCTCCCCGCCCGTGCCTCCCCACCTCATCGTCACTTCACCTCTTTGTCCTTTGCTTCAATTTACGAATGGCGTGTCAGGAGCAGTCAAGTGCTGCCATTCCGCCGCACAACAGCGCGCCTCGGAATACTAAAAGACGACAGTTGGGAATGTACAATAGTTACACAAAGTCCGTGCTGGTTTTTTTTTTTTTTTTTTTTTTGGAGTATTTTGCTTTTTTTTATTGAATTATGAAGAATTTATGATAGCAATTTGATCTGCTGTATCACTTTCAGGCGCTCTTGTTCTGCATGTTTCAGATATAGTGCAGCACTTGAGCGTCTGTCTCTTTGGGGAGTTGGCAGGGAGCAGAGCATGCTGTGAGATGCTCCGCGCCTCCTAATCACAGCTTTGACTCTTCAAAGAAGAAATATGACGACTCAAATTCATATTTGACACGGTAATAATGAAACTACTTAAAACTATAAAGCGTCTCCCAATTTCCCTCGTTTTGGTAAGCCCGTGTTTATCTCCCCCATTTTAATTAGTAAGTGGGCATTAATTTCTGCTGTTGCTTTTATCGCCAATCATTTACAAGCGCAGGGATGATCATGTTAATATTACAGAATTATGGAATACATTCCCAAGGTTAATTAGGTTGTTCTTTTTAATTAGGATGTATTTCTGAGAACTGGTGTCTTTTCAAGGAGAAAAGCAGGAGCAGGCTGTAATCAACAGTGCCCTCTAGGTGCCAGAAACGGAACTGCACCAGCATGTCACTGTGCTGAGTTTCAGTGGTTGTGTGGGTTCGCTGGGGTGCTTGCGCGCCCATGCGCATGCACACGCAAGCCCGTGTGAAGAGGGCCAGTGGGAAAAGTTCGCAGTCCTCGAGTCACGTTCGTTGCCGCACGCGTGCCTGCTGCGAAGCCGGTTTCAACTGTACCGCCGTACGCTCCTTCTACGTGAATTCCTTTTTTCAGGCTAGGGGGGGGTGCGGGCGCACCAACACCCACAAAATATGAATCTGTTCAAAGATCAAAGTAGTTTTCAGTATGAATCCGGTTAAATATGTGCGCAAGAAAGAGTCGGAAAAATGTATGTTATTTATGTTAACATGAAAACAGTGTGACACTAAGCTCATTGTAAATATGTGCTTTCTTTGGTTGTGTTAGCTCTTACCTTAATAGATAAATCAGACAGTGCTCTGGGATCTGCGGAGCGTTACGTGTGTTCCGAAGCTCGTCCTGACACGCGAAGCGACACGTAAAGTACACCCTGCTGTCTGTCGGCGGTCGGGGGGCCATCCAGGGACAGACGTGTGACGGCGCATGCAAATGAGCTGCCCCGCGCTTCGTGCGAGCGGAAGGATCGAAAACAACAGTAGGTCGCGAGGAGTAGCGCGCGGCCGAGCCACCGATCAATCAGCGCGAGGCGTCAGACAGTCGCGGAGGCCATTTTATTGTCTAATTCATCATCTAGTGTCATGTGACCTCTCTCACACTTACTAGCGGGGTGGGGTGGTGGTGGGGGGGGGTCTGAGTTTCTCGATCTGCATAAAACAAAAGGTCTCGTTTGCGTGGTTTTCGTCCCTTTTCTTTAATATATACTCTCAAATGCCGCCCGAGTCCGAGCGAATTAAAACGCCTGTGTATGCCGCCTTATTAGGGTATCGTTAATTGTTTTGTGTTGTGGACACGGACCCACCGGTTCCGTACAAAACTGAGGTGCAGCTTAATCACCCCCCCCTTCGTGCCCAAAAAGGAGCCTTGCAGGCCGCAGGTAAACAAGCATTATCTCAAGGCCGATCCTTCACACGGGGGCAAGGCAATTACAAACTCTGCACGTCACCCCCCCCCCCGCCACGCCACCTAACGCTTCACACACACACACACACACACATATACTGTACGGCACGCACTTGGAGGCACAGCCCTCAGGTCTTCAACCACCCTGCACATTTTCTCACTATTTCATCGCCCTCCCCTCCTCGCCCCTCCCTCTCTGCATGTCATTCTCTGTCACTCGCCTCAGTGCAATTTTGCACAGAGGCGAGCTGCCACAGTATTGAGGAATAGTGTCATATACTGGCAATTTCCTCCCTAGGTGTCAGGCATACTTTACCTTAATATGTCTGCAGCGACTCTTAATAAAACAGCCTTGTCTATATACATATCTCTACCGCAGCCCGGCCCGTGCCACATTGCGCACGGCACTCGATAGCATGCTGTTAAATATTTACCTCCACTGAATGTCAACAGAGGAGGAGTAGGCGGTGAGGAGACAGAGGAGAAAAATGGAAAAATGTGTCCCCTGTTGATGTTTTAGCTGTTTCGATCTGTTGCAAGGCAGTCTGGGAGAAATTCCATATCAGCTACCGGAAGGGTTTCGGATATCGTGACGCAATATCAATGTTCTCGCTTGCTTTAGTGGTGGTGGTGGTGGTGGTGGTGGTGGTGGTGGGGGGGGTATATGTGGGGTATGTGGCGAGAACAGCAAATGAATGAGTTATTTTTGTGTCTGCGAGGAGCGAGGGAGTGTTTGGATGCAGACGTCTGCCTCGTGGGATGATCGTCAAGCCCCGCAGTCTCAGACCGGAATGTACTGACATGGCTTTGACTAACAGCTGAATAGCGGCTTCCCTGTAGATTCTGGGCGCAAACAGCCACCGAGGAAGAGCGCCGTTGGATGACTTCGCCGCTAACTACCGCACAGGGTTTTCCCAGCCCCAAACCGGTATACACGCGGAACTGTTACATGTTGCAAAGTCTGAAATGAAACTTTATTTGTACAACACCTGCCTCGGAGCCAGCAAACAAGCGACAGCGGCAACTGGAAAACTGCCTTATGCCAGGGAAAAGGGTTAGCAGGACCAGGGGGCGGGGCCGGTGGGGGGGGGGGGGGGTGATGGGATAGAAGGGAAGTTGGAAGGACGGAAGGAGGAGAAAGAGCAGACACATGCAGCACACGTGCAAATCATTTGTCGGAGATGAAGACGCAGAGCCAAAGCCGCGCGGCTCAGTGGGGGGTCAGAGGTCAGTAGGCAACCCTGGGGTTAGTGGTACTTGACAGAGACAGAGAGCAGAGAGAGAGAAGGGGGAAGACAAACCACGCGAGAAACATAGGTGCTTATAACTTCAGACGCCGTTCCACAAAATGGATCGGAGAGGAGAAGAGAGGAGGACGTGTAAGCGTCTTCAACGGTCTAACTCGCGTGTTGGGTGTCTCCTACCAGGAATTAGCCCATAGCTTGTTTTGCCTTCGCTTTAGCGCGGTCACTCGCATGCGATTGCTTTTGAATCATGTGGAGTTAGTTAGAATGACAGGAGAGACACGTCCACCCTCCTCGGACGCCCGAAGGCGCGGGGGCTTCCCGCTGTTACTGACGTCACTTTGGTTGAATTGATTCCGTATCGACGACAATCCGAAGCGAGCGAGACGGCTAGCCCCCCGCATCCCAGGGTTCGGCGGTTTCACCCGGGCCCAAAGCCGACGGACGGTCCGCCTTGCCTTTGCCGCCTTTTCGGGAAGCAGCGGAGAGTCGCGATGGCCGCGTTAAACCAAATAAAATACGGTTCCCCTGCAGGCCAGCTTACATTAAAAAACCATTAAAACGGAGAACCGCTGCCCCGAGCCTGAAAACTTTATCACTTAGCGGCGGCGCGCCTTTGAGTAAAAGTTCGAAAAGTGTCTCCGCCGTGTTAACGACGCGGCAGGTGAGCCTCATAATAATCATGAGCTTGAAGGAGGCGACGTTAACGTCTCCTTCAAGTGCAGATTCTCCAGCTCCGGCTTAGAGGCAGGAGCGCGATGGGGAAACCAGAAAAAAGGGAAGGAAAACCGGCGCCTGGGTTCTCTCTCTCTCTGTCTCTCTCTCTCTCTCTTTTTTTTTTTTAATGACTTTCTGCGCATTAGAATAATCTGTCATTTCAATTAGCCGGATTGTCATCTACGGGATGTCTCCCGCTGCACCCGCGCTCCAGACACACCCACCCGCCACTCGTACCTATACCTTAAGGTTGTCATTTGTGCCCCTCATGGGAGAGAAACAGGGATGTCAAAGCCACCCCCCCCCACCCACCCACCACCACCACCACCGCCCCCCCCCTCCTTTCCCTTCACCACCGCCGCAACACGCACGCGAGCGGGCGCGCCGCCGTGACTACCACAGCGACACACGCCATCCCTTCCCGAAAAACAAAGCGCGGTTTCAAGGGAAATTGCTTGACAGCAGCTTAAAAGCCAGTCAGGAATAACTTATCAGGCGGGGGCTGCCATCGTGCCTCGCGGGGTCATTTCATTACGATTACCTTACCCTCCTTAACTCAAAGGGAGAGTGGGGGAGGGGGGGGTGGGTGATGGTAAGGAAGGTGGTGGTGGGCGGGTGTATTGGGCGGGGGGGGTAAACTCTTCAAGAAAGACAGATAGAAAGCTGAAGTTTCCAAAAGTGCTTAACTTTTACTTTTCCTCTCTCCCCTTCTCGCTGTTATTTTTTTTTTTTTAAAAAAACTTGTCTCTGTAATGAGCTTACACCCTGATCCCCCCAAAAAAGTTAGGCCCCTCGATAGGGGGTTGGACTAACCACTTGACCCAGGCTAACCACTTGCCCCAAGACCTTGACCCCCCCCAAAGAGCTTCGGTTCGGACCTCGCAATCCTTGTCCGGCGAACGTCCGTTTCGTTGCCTATTGACGTTAACTCGACCCACTTCCGAGCTGCAATAATGATCTTTTTACACGATTTTTTTTTTTTTTGTCTTCCCTTTTTCATCCTTGTGTTCTTTTACCTCGAGGCAAGTAAGTCGCGTCCAGGAAGCACGGCGGCGCGGCGCGTCGGGATGATGTTAGGATCGCTAATTATCCTCCGATGCGGCCCTGAGAGCTGCCGGGCGCTCTGGCTTTTGTCTGGCCGCGTTCGCCGGGCCCAGATAATATTTATGAAATGTAGACATTCTTGGGGTTAAAGCAGCTTTATAATGGGAGACAGATGGGGTCTGCTTCGGATTACCGACGTCGACTCCGCTATCTGTGGGAACACCTTCCCTCATCGCGCGCGCGTGCGTGCGTGTGTGTGTGTGTGCGCGTGCGCGCGTGTGTGTGTGCGTGAAGGCGATTGTCTCTGACAGCTGCAGTATAGTTATTTTTTAATGCATTTCTGAGCTATGATAACCATCGCGGTCGGCCCCTTTCACTGGCTCATACGTCTGACAGTGGAAATGGGAATAATTGCACTGAAAAACACTTAGGAAAAAAAAAAAAAAAAAAATCCCTCACAATTACATCGCTGCAGTTCATTTGGACCGAATCAAAGACGCTGTTTCCACACGTTCCCGGTTCATCAGAACCGATGACCCTCGGGATGAAGACATCCGCCGGATGGCAAATTAGAGCTAATGACAGCAACAATGTTCCATATCTTGGGTCCCCCACTCGCGAACTTGAACGACTCCCCTTCTCATGTCCGACTTTCCCTTTGCGCTCTCTGGAGATGAGGGTGCTGGGGTGCCCGGAAAGAAAGGGTTAACACGCATGCTCATGTGCGAGGGCTCCTACATGCGTGTGCTGCTGTCTACACGCGCACACACGCGCGCACACACACAGACCCGCACGCGCGCGCACAGACACGCACGCCTGCGTATATCAGACGGAAGAGACAGAAAATGGAGTGAAACTTGGCTGATCGCATTACCATTGAACGAGGCTCAGATTCAACCGGCCAAAACGCCGCCTCCGTGAAATACGCTGGCAGAAATTCATCAGGACACTAACGCTCCAGGGAATCGATATTTTTAAAAAATATTTCCTAGACTCCGGACTCCTCCGGTAACACCAGAGTTCACCTCGCTCGCACTAATTCTGAATAAAAGGTTATTAAACGCCGCGATATCCATATTCATGTCAGCGATAAATCCCCGGCGAACGGTTTCAAAGACAAGGGAAACAAGGTTGAAAAGTCCATTTTGGCCCATATTAATACTTACCCTCTGCCAAAATGAGCAGATGGAAATTAACTGAATCTATTGAGGCCATATTAGTCCCATTTGGGTAAGTGTCATGGAAAAGATAGCGCTCGCTGACACTTTTCAGCTCAATGAATTAGGCACAGTTAAGGATTAGCCCACAATGGAGGTCAATTGATTAACAGTGTTAAACACAGCATTAAATGTTGAAGTTTGAATAAAGGGAACACAGAGGCGAAGAAAAGAACGGGGTGGTGAGTCGTCGCCCCCCCCCCCCCATCTTTCAACAGGTCAGGTTTGAATACTTGTAATTTACCAACTCCGTTTAGATTCCCGTCCTGAAGTATCACAGGCTCAGATCTTCCTTCCTTTCATCTGTCCTTCACTCCTCTCTCTTTCCAGACTGTTTTTTTTTTTTATTTACCCCCCCCCCCACCCTACCATATCTCCCCTGTCATATCCCATCCCGTCCCTCTTTTTTTTTTCTTTTTTTTTTTTGTTTGCCTGGTTTCATCCGGCAACAATGAGGGAGAAAATTACATTTTAGCCGGAACGTTTCATGTCGCGCGGTGCAGGCCGCAGTAATCTTTTTCTTCTCTCTCCCTCTTTCTTTCTCTTTTTTTTTTTTCTTCATCTTCTTCTTCTTGCAGAGGTGAAAACATCAGGCTGCGTTCGCTGCACTTCGTTTATGTAAATCAAACCGGTGATGCACACCTTCTGGGGCCAGCCTGATGATGTGTTTAGACTGCTTAGATACAGGGTAAGCTCCTGTCTCCCGCATGCGCGCGCGTGTGTGTGTGTGTGTGTGTGTGTGTGTGCGTGCACCCTTTACACCCTTTAGTGACAGCCTCAACATAATCTGGGTTTGCTCTACAGGCCTGGTGGGATGATACTTCAAAGTAAGTAGCTGCTAACAGACATTAGTCCATGTAAACAGGGCCTACCTGCCTAAGCTGGCTGTGGAGGGGCGTGTGCGTCGCTGGGCTCGCCCACCCGCCCGCGCGCCCTCTTTAATGCAATTACGCGCGACGCCGGACATCTCGGCAACCGGGCGCGCGGGTGGTGGTGGGTGGTGGGGGCGGGGGGGGGCGCGTAACACGCTCGAGCACGTGGTGCGTTTGCAGGTGAGAGCAAGTGTAATGAGGCTCCTTCATGCTTTAAACATGAGCAGCGAGATAGACAGAGAGAATGAGTTTAGTGTCTTGAGGCAGAGGAATAAGCAGAGCGGTAGCCTTCAGCTGTTTAACAGTTTGATACGTTTTTTTTTTTTTTTTTTTTTTTAATGCAGCTCATGATAAAAAAAAAAAAATAAAATACTGTAGATATTTATGTTTTGGGTTTTTTTTTTTTTCGCATCTGTGCATGGATTCGTTTAACAGACATTTATACGGTCCGCGTCTGAGTGCGCGGGGCATGAAAAACATAATAAAAACACCATTACCGACTGCATTCCAGGAGTGCTCCTCGAATTTTCGAGACTGGAGCGAGATTCCAGATCAGTCCGAGGCCGAACGTAACAGTGATTATGACACATCTGGTTCACGCTGTGATCTGTTCTCCCGCGCTCCTGTAGATATGCGGCATATAGGGCATTCGCTATATGCTTTCGCCACATACGGTTTGGTCTCAGCGTGTTGCAAAAAGGACGTTAAGGATTTATGAATATGCACGGTTTTGTATTTAAAATACCAGAGACTGCAAAATACCCAAGCACCATCTATCTGTGCATCTGTCTGTCTGTCTGTCTGTCTGTCTGTATGTCTGTATGTATGTCTATATGTCTATCTATCTAGCTAGCTAGCTATATCTCTATCTATCTATCTGTCTATCTGTCTATCTGTCTGTCTATGTGTCTTTATGTCTATCTATCTATCTAGCTAGCTATATGTCTATCTATCTGGCTATATGTCTATCTATCTATCTATCTATCTATCTATCTATCTATATATATATATATACATGTATATACATGTATATATATATATATATATATATATATATATATATATATATATATATATATATATATATATATACACACATATATATATATATATATACATATATATATAAATCTATCTATCTCTATATCTATCTATCCATTCTTCCATCCAATCTTTCTAAGAAACAAAATCCTAAAAACGATCAAGTCGGTTGCACGGAAGACGAATTAAACACGCCGCACCTCTGGGATTTTCTTTTTACTCTTTCTGAGAGTAAATTAGATTTAAGATTCAGCGGGAGAGATTAGATCTGTTCGGGCAGATAACCTCGAGTCCGCCACCTTTACCCGGCGCTTCCACGTGAAGCTGAGGGGGGGGTTATACATCAAGAGCACTTATGGAATGTCGTTATCACACCTTTGGCTGCGCCACTGCTTGGCTATGCTGCTCAGACCGGCCACTTCATCACCATCTGCTTCTTCTTTTTTTTTTTTTTTCCAAATCACACAAGATGTTAAAAACAAAATGACGTGCGATGTTATTCCCTCAGTCGTACTTTTTCGATACATTTGCTTCTGCTGTGTTCCTCAGTTCTGTGTTTTTCTTCTTCCGTGTCCGGGCTCATCTCTTATCGCCGCGTGTCTAACACGGGCCGGGGGAACTGTCTCCCTCTCCCTCCCCGCTCCTACTTTCCACCCCCCCCTTTCCAAGACAATAGGCAGCCGGGATAACCCTTACTCCAGAATTAATTATCTGCTCCTTTAATTCTCGGCCACACTGATTAGCCTCGCGTGTAAAATAGAGTTCGTATTAACATAATATTTGGCTATATCCTCTAAGCTGAGGTCCCTTGACCTTTTCAGCCTCCTAAGTCTCACTCGCTCTCCCTCTTTCTGTCTCCCACACACACACACACACACTCACTCACACACTCTGTCTGTCTCTCTGTCATCATTTCCTCTCAGGAGGTACCTGACAGTCCCAGCCTATGAATGTGATTTGAAGGGGCAAATTAGATTTTACTTCCCTCTCTCTTTCTGCCCATCCCTCTCTTCCGTGAGTATGAAACCAACGGCAGTTCATTTCACAGGCCCGCTATAATTACGTCTTGTTTTTTTTGTTTTTTTTCCCCTTTTTTTTTTTTTTTGTTTAATTCCATCATTGACTTCTCTGATGGCGATGCTGATGTGCTGTTATAAGATAAACGTTTAGCTGGGTTATTATGAGCCCCAGGAGTCATAAAGGACATCCAGCCTGTGCTCTGATTTTCTCCAGTGCAGGATGTCCACCTTCCACCGCTGCTCCCCTTCCCTTTATCAACCCCCACCCCCCACCACCACCACCACCACCACCACCACCAACCCTCTCTCTGCCAGCCATTACCACCTTGTTGCGTTTCCCCCATCCCTGCCTCCACCAAAGGTAATGTTCCTTGGCGCAATTAGAGAGCCAGGAGAGCGCTTTAATTAGCTTTCTCCCCGCCGCTGCAGAACGGCGAAGTCGGCTTCCGTCTGAATTAAGATCACTCCATTTGAAGAAATGGATGTCAGCGGCGCGCCTGCGATCAGGGGAACTAACGTGCCATCGCTTTTATGGCGGACTCATCTAGAGGACGCGTATATGAGAATATAAAAAAATAAAATAAAATAATAAAAGCGGCGGCGGTTGATTCGCGCAACGCAATGCTGAAAATGTCCCGCAGGCCCAGGCGTCAGGTAAAAAAAAAAAAAAAACATAATCAAAAGAGGGGGAGCCGAGGCCCGTGCACAGTTAGAATTAGTAATAAGATGCTGGTCGGTTGCAGGAATACATAAGGCGAAGATGAGAATCAGCCACCCTGCGGTGAACCCTCTTTTTTATGATACAATCACAGATGAAGGGAATAAAATCTATACATTAAGGCCCTATCCTCCTCCGCTTTACATCCGAGATGGTGGAGATGGCGAACCCCTCACTCTGGGGTGGGGTGGGTGGTGATGGGGGGGTGGGGGTGGGGTGGGGGGGGGCGTCGTCTTTTTTCCGCTGTTTTCTTGGGGTGTGCATATTCTTCCCGGTTGTTGATTACAGTTAAACTCTTATTTGAATTTATGGCCCGCGCTGCCCTCGCCATTCCTTCACACGGAATTAGCGAGAATCCGCGATATCGGCCCGGGAAAATTGGCCTTTAATTGCCCGCCGGTGTGCAGGAGCCGGCGCGCATACAGCCGGCTCTCCTCAGGCCATTAGACATGGTAGGTGTTGTTTCAGCTCCGGGGCAGGTAAACAGTTAGGAGGACATTAAGTTCTAATCAACCTGCACTATATCACCTAGACGTTTAATTAATGTGAATCCATAGGCCAAGGGAGTCTATATAAGGGTCTCTGTGTTGGTGTTTTTCCCCCCACTTAGCCTCCCTTAAAACCCGCGCATGGTCTAAAATCACTGGGAAAGGTCAGCGCTCCCTTTCGCTCACCCCCGCATTTTAATTGACTATCTCCCATGCGCGCCGTCCCAACACACGTGATTACAGTGGATGCGGATCCCAGTATGAATTGATGATGTCCTATCTGAAGCCTAATCAGTCTGCCATAAACTCGGGGAGCCCCCGTCATCCATTCCCCTCCTGTTATCCACAGGAATCTGGCGTTCACACGCTGGGCCTGTTGATGAGGAGAAAATGAGCATCCTACCTGGTTTAATATTCCAGTTCATGGCGAATTCCTGTGAAAAATTCGAACAGACGTGGAAACGGCAGGACTGGGGACGGGTGAAATTGGCGGATGGGAAAGGATTAGTAGCAACATACAGCAAATGGTAGCATGTAAAAGCAAATTTAGACCTAAAGTGGCATAATAATTAGCTTTTTATTGGTAAATATGCAAAAGTCATGCCGCGTCGAGGTCTCTGAGACAGGCTGAGTGCTGGAAGCGCGGATAAAGCAGGGCTCGTCTTTGGTCAGTGGCACGCTTGTTAGAGTAACAGCAGATCCTTCAATTCTGTGCATTTATTGAAAACGGGAACCTTGATGCGCGGCTCAGCGGTGCGGGGGTTAACACCATAGTGACTTCATTATCTACGTGGCTGAAACTCTTCTCTGTGTATTAAGGCCCGAGTGAAACTGTGCGTGCAGATGGTGGTCTAGTTGTAAATGTAGTTACATTTCAAGCCTCCCCACAAACCTTGGTGGGTCATCTGACCTCTAGTGCATCGCTTGTGGGGTTTTGGACCCCGGAATGAAACCAGAAGGCATCTCGTGGCTACAATCGGTGCCTAGGAGACAAGGAGACAGCAAGCACTTGGCGGGAAAGCGAGGATCCGCGGGGCCGTTCGAGAACCTAAACGAGAAAGCCTTCAATCTCCATCATTTCCTCAGTCAACAGGGCTCCGTTTTCTTCTTCCGCAGAGTTACAGTTATTCCCCGGATCCATTATTGCACATGGATACACACAGAAGACAATGCTTCAGCTCGCTTGGTTCGGCAAACACAGGTAAATGTGCTAAAGGGGTATATTGAACCGATTTCAAAAGGCGAAAGGGTCCAAAATATGCCCCGGTGGTATTTGAAAATGATAAGAAAAATGAAAAAAAAATCGACAGAAATTGAGAGTAAATAAGGTTGTGCGAGCATGTCTTTTTTTTTTTTTCTTTCCTCATGCGTAACATGTTCTTTTGCACTGATTAGCAAGTTAAATGTGAGCTATCGTCATTATACCCCAGTGGAAGACACAAAAGGGGAAACAATTATGGTGGAAAAAAGAGGGAAAAGACAGACAGACGAAGAAAAGTGAGCATGAAGTGGTGTTTGGGGAGGACCTGTACGTCTTCGAAACATCTGTATCACTAAACATTTGCGCTGATTATTTAATTTAAGTCATAATAAAGAAGTACATCTTAATGACATTGTAACTAATTACAGCGTCAAGTTTCCCATCACTATATTTTGTGTAAACAAATTGATAAATGTGATGTTTTTTTCGTATTTGCTTGAAATTTTGGGGAAAACTGACATAACCCTGAGATCAAAATCATAGTTATGACTTTTAATGGCCATTTTTTTAGGACATCAGGCAAAAAAGTAACTATTTTTAAGTGTAGAAAAGTGTTTGTGGAGAATTTTGGAGAGTCAAACAGACCTTGGGTGGGGTTTTTTTTTTTCTTTATTATCTTTTACATAAAGCCCATTGATGCATCATTTCTCGAACAGGAAGACGAGACCCCCACACAGAGACACACGCACCCTCGGATACACACACAAACACACACACACACACAGACACAATGGCACTGGCACAGGCCCGGCTTTGTCTCAGACTTTTGCAAGTGCGGAAGGGGAGAGTGTGAAAATGAGCAAGCCAGAAAAGAGAGGCCCAGGATGAGGTGTGTTATTCATTTTCACCGCGGGGGGTGAGGACAAGCAGGAGCCGAGGAGAGTCTGCCCATTGTCCGCGCGCGCCGCACACACACACGCGCGCGTCAGACGGAGAGCGGCCTTTTCCGCCCAATATGTTGCAACATTTGCCAAAGAAAAGTGAAAATGAGTGTAAATTGAGGTTATTTTACCCACCTCGCCATCTCTGCCTCGCACCCGTTATCAAGTCGCTCTCAGCTACAACTGAAGGTGGGGTGGGGGGGGTCGGAAGGGAGAGGCACATCCGACATCTGCCACTAGAAAAGAAAAAGACAAGAAGTCCTGTTCTGCGTGTCTTTTCTCTCTACAAGTCAAATTTTACGTGAAGAAGGGATGAGCTGTCAATCATATGGAAATAGATTACACATGGAAGTAAGTCGTGAATATTCCAAGCACTCTTTTGTTCGCAGCCCCTTCAGTCCTCTTTCCACAAATGAAACCCTCGTACCCACGTCACCGGGGCTACGTCGATCAGGTTTGGTTTCAATTAATAATTTTGATGGTTCAGACGTCGACACGAATGTCATGACTAACTTCCTGTTTTGGCTCAGTGGTTTGGCATGCGTGTCATTACACTGACGCCGGTATGTTTTATAAGTTTCCAAAGTCCCCAAAAAAAGGAAAGAAAAAAAAATCCCCCCGGTCTTTATGAGAGAACCCCCCCCCCCCGTCCCATTCCGTTAAACCGAGGTTTACGGAGTCTCGCGTCGATCCGACGGGATGAGCTGACGAGCGGTTATTTCCAGATGGCGTGTTATTTTCCCTTTGGTGTGGTTCCTCGTGTCGCGCTGCAGCCCCGTCCCCGAGGCGGGGACGGCCTTCCTGAGATGCTGCCAGGAATTAAACTCGGGGAAAATCTTCATTTCCCACAGCCTCTCATGTCTAGGATATCACTGAAAAGATAGCTAAGTTTTCTTACATAATAAGCTTCATAAATACATGAATATAAAATGGATAACTGTTTCTGGTTTGTCATGGTCTTGTATTCAAGTAAACTAAACCATTTAAATAGTTTAATAATATCGATACCAACCAGAAATTGTAAAAAAAAAAAATTGCCATCTGTTTCGTTATGCAACTTTCCACTGAAACAGAAGAGGGAGCCACATTTTTATGGACTTTTATCTTGTTTGCTATGCAGCGTCCCGAGTCTAGAAGAGGGGAATTCATTTTGATTCGATTAGAAAGTGTTTTTTTGAACAAACAATACATGCAACAAAGCGAAGTCAGAAAACATATAAAGAAAAACAGATGAGATATTCCGTTTCTCCTTTAGCTCAAATGGGTTCAAGCGAGGCTATATGACCAGCTTCTTTCTTGATATGGATATATGCCAAATAAAATCAGATCACCTTGGCGATAAAGCGATAAACATTTTGGGGAAAAAAAGTCCGAAAATCCACACCCAGACCCAAATTATGCACAGTACTTTGGTGAAACAATTACAGCCACCCAGGACTGCAGCCCTCTTCTGTGCAGTTAAGATTTTTAGTTACGATTTTTGGGATTGCTCGATGCAACTCCTACGCAACCTCAAAATACCCCGCTACGCACTACAACTAGGAAATATAAAGGCTTTCACATTACCAACATGTCCTCATCTCACATGGAGTCACATGGCATCTCTGATCCCATGGCAACCAAAACGTCACAACTGGAGAATCACACCTGTCAGTAACAGGAACACCTGATCACAACAGTGTGCTCGCTGGCACATCGATTTGGGAGAATGGGACTCATTCTCAGACCCAGTTTACACAACATTTCCTGAGTCCGCAAGAGAACAACGTATCGGAAAGTCGTCCAAGCAAATGGCAACGCCTCGTGATTTAGCACACATGGCTGACCAGTAGGTGGCGATAATGAGCCAGCCATGCATACGCATAGGTGTGTTTTTGTTCATGGAATTTTAAGGAAGTGCGTGATAACAACAGTAGCGGAGCATGCACTGTGGTGGCAAACACCAAAGTTTTTCAGCTGAGTGATGACGAGGTGGAGCTGCTTTTGAGAGCTACACAAAAGTACAAAACAAAAAAAGCACGAAGAATGTTGACTGGGAGTCATGCCAATCTAAACACGCTGAAATATGTGTATGTGGAATTTTCTCCCCAAAATGCATATGTGGAATTTTATCCCAAAAATGAGTCACAGAAAGGAAAAGATTTCCCGCACTGCACAGACTATGTAAACAAGTAACCTTCAGCTATGGAAAACACTCCGTTTCGCATTTGCGTCGTTTACGCTATTTCAACAACGTACGCCGTAGTACGTTTCCAGTCTCCCGAAAATGTTTTCGCGTAAATGGGGCTTTAGAGTGGGTGGGGAGCAGGAGAGGCACCTGAGACATTTCAGCCACACCACTGAAGTACCCTTGAGCAAGGTACAAGGGCATATTGCTCACTCTCACACCTCACCCTCAATAATTGCATGTGCTTGTGTTCCATTTTAGTGCATACATGTTCATTTCCTCATTTTCAAAAATTTCAGTTGATGGCTGATCATTTTCTTTTCCTTTCTTCTTCTTTTTTTTTTTTTAAATCCACCAGTTACTGGATGTAGTGGCTTATGCTCCATAAGGACCATATCATTTATCTTATATCTCGTACATTACCGCCCTTCGATGCAGGGTCTTTCAAACCGTTTTTGCCATGTCCCATCCAAATCAAATTAAATCCAACTGTGCCAAATATCTATTTTTTTCTTAAATGAGGGTCTCATCCAGGGCTTCGAGATGAACGCTTCCATCCTCCATCGATTTTCCCCACCTTAAACTAGGTCTCTGGGGGGTTCAGATCACCAGAAACACACAGGTTAAGAAAAGGATTTGCAAATTGACACCCGGATTGTGGAAAATTGGATGGGGCTCATTATTAAAATGCCATTTCCAATATTTTGTACGCTCTGGTTATTAGTGCAGCTGAGGTCTTAATTTGAACTGTCTTCCAGGATACATCGTATTACCAGACACCACTTCCCTTTCTTCTTTTGGTGCATGTTTCCCAGTACACAGTGGGTACATGTAGTGCACATGTAGTAGATGCTTTGAAAGAAATAAAATTAAATAAAAAAATAAAAAAAGTTAAGGGTTGGCGATGATATAGACTACAAGAGGAACTGTCATCATTTGTTCTTTGTGCAGTCTCACAAATCAAAACTCCAAACCGGAGGCTCTCTGTTTGTCCCTGAACATTTTGATCGTTGCGCTTTATCAGTTTCAAAGACAATGCTGGGGAAAGAAAAAAAAAAAAAAAAAAAAAAAGAAGAAAAATCAGAGCTGTGAGAGTGACGCTTGGGAGTGGAAAGCTGGTGCTTCGATGAAGGCTTTCATTGTTGTTCGCCGTGTCTGTTTGTGTTCTCATTCCCCGCTTTGCTGGTGGCGCAGTGCAGCTGCTTTAAGGAGGTGAAGGTAATTTGTAAATGTTGACTTCTATCAGGTGCATATTTTGTGCAGAAACATTGCATTTGAGTGGATGCTTCATGCGCTAAAGCTCCAAAATAAAGGAACTGGACATTGAAACAGCGTCTTTTTTTTTTTTTTTTTTTTTTTTTTTTCTTCCCCCTGCTGTTGTACCTGATATTCAGTCTGTTAATGTTTAATAATGCTCCTTTTTGCTCTGCTGAAAAGCTTTTCTGTCAAGCAAGGAGGGAAAAGAGGCCCAGCGTGGTCAAATTAGTGAGCTTCAGAGGCACGGGGAAGAAAAATGATTGACCACTAATGCAAAGTCCTCATCATTTTACATTATGACCATCACTTAAATAAATGCTCATCCGTCGCCTTGTTAAATGTTCCATAATGTGTTCCCGGAGATGCCAAACTGAGTCCGAAAATGACGACGTCAGTCTTCCCCTTAATTGTCCAGAATCCGGACGTGTGTGTGTCTGTGTGTGTGTGTGTGCTCCGATTTACCCCACCACACATATGTGCATAGTATGTTTATGAGTGCCTAATGATAGATTCACAAGCTTCTCCTGGAGGACTGCGGTTCCTCTGACCTCTGACCTTTAAATCTCCAGTCAGGTTTAATGATCCAATCCTCGCGCACCCCGGAATATGTAACCATGGAAACATAGCCCCCCCTGCTCATAATGCAGGAGAGGTCTTCCCCTCCCATGTCTAATTCAGTCTCAAGCCAAGTCAGTGACCTCTGAAGAGGTGTTTGCAGTCAGGAGAGCCGTAGACGTACCGTTGGGCTCCCTGAAGATGATGTGAGGATTTCTCCAGGTTAAACAGTGCAGTTAATGTAATTGGCATTGACCTCTGCCAAGCCTATGCAAAAGAGCGCTCCCCGTGAAAGGGGTGGGAAGCCCGGGCGCGCCGCGGTTCAGGGAAACAATAAAAACAAAAGCAAAAAAAAACAGAAGCCAATCGGAAAAATATTGGATTATTTAAAAGTTGTTTCAGCTCCCGGATATATATTTTAGAGCATCAGAGCAGGAAGCGGCCGGTACGAGGAAATATGTTGAATTAATTGCTCGTCTTTTGTCTTCCCTGTTCGCCCGTTTTGCAACCGCGACAAAATATTTAAGGACGTCTCCGACTTTAGCGCCGCCGCGAATGCTAATGCCCAAGTCCGCTTCGGCTGAAATCTGCATTTTGTTACATCACAGAGGCCGTAAAAGTCGCGGCCGAGCACACAAGTGCCGGCGAGATGGAAGTTAGCCGGAATATGGATTCGGCATATCCAGCCACCGCGAAAGAGGAAGGAATGATCCCTTTTAATCAACGTGAGTAATATTTGTGTCTATGAGCGGGGAAGCAGCCACATTATCATGTCAAGTTACAAATTAAAATGCCCGGCCGCTAACAGACCGCGAATATAAATGGGCCATCTCAGCCATCTGCAGTAAGTGTTCTAATGACATTTTTTGCCTGTCAGACAATTAATTCTATCAATCTGCATAACCTTTCCCAAAGCTCGGAAAACAATGGCATTTTTATGGGTCAAAATGAATGGAGTCCGGCTGAAAAGGCTCGCTTAGGCAATCATTGCATTATTTAACAAATGTATTTAATTGGATTTTGATCCCAGTGTGTCTGTTTCTGGAGCGCCTACACCAGCGCTCCGGCTCCGGCTAATTCAATAGGGCGAAATGGAATCACTGGAAACACTCACTGCATTAGGACGCTCGTTCCCATCATGTAAACATCGCCGCGAGCTCTCGCCATTTATCCTCCGGTCTCTCTGTCTCTGTTTCCTCTCTATTTCCACCACTTCTCAAGACATTCTTTCATCCTCCGCCTAATGAAAGTTGGGGTTGAGTTCCGTTTTGGACTCAAGTGAATTCGCAAAAAGCAATTTGACCGAAAAAGCTAGCACTTCTAGACGCATGAATTGCTTAGCTCCTCACTTTTCAGAAATTAGGCGTGGAAGGCTTCCATCAGGCGGCGTCTCGGAGGGATTAGGAAGGTGCTAAGCACGTCTGCCTTTAACGGAGGTGAAAAACAGACTAATTCATTAAGCATTGATCACCCCAAATGACAGCAAAGTGCTTCGACATTTAGCGGGCAAATAACTGACAAATTGGCACACAATTTTTGTGCATTTCCAACTCTTTAATGGCTAAAGTATGGAGCAAAAAGGCAATAAAAATGTTAGCAGACAACCCGATGAACCCACACCCAGCCCATTATGCTCACCACTCCTTACAGTTAAATGCCCTTAATGTCTTAAACTGTGGCCGAGGGCTGCCCTAATGACGCATTTTGGTGAGTGTTTCTTACTTTTTGATCAAAATTACATGTCTTATTTGATTCTTTTAAATGCAGTTTGTAACAGGAGCCCCATTACGGAGCGGACGGATGGACCCATTATGTTCCAGGCTGAAAGTACCTGAGTATGTATTTGAGTAAATGTTCTTAATCTCGCACAGCCTAATATCATTTCTATCAATACTCCACCCTGTTCCGGCCAGCGAGATGAATACTTGTATGACCTCATTATTTTATTATTGGTTGATTTCTCGCCTAGCAGTCTCACACACACACACACACGCACATGCGCACGCACACACGCGCTTGTGTCAGCAGACTTTTTTGCAGGATGGAATAATGTATAATGTAAAAAATTGACAATATATAGATGCTGCCTGCAGACACGTACGGTATACGGTCCCACTATGACTTCCGATTTAATGGATTCAGCCTTTGCCACGGCTTCCGCTCAAGGACAATTAAAAGGGGTTAGGCCATGTCAGTCAATACAGGAATGCTGGCAGACAGCGCAAACACGTGCGTGTGTGCACGCGTGCGAGAGAGAGCTCGGCGGTCCGAGATGAGCAGCGAGCTGACCTAAGCCCCAGCCAGACTTTATTAATCAAGGCAGGAAACGTGCACAACCTCTCACGCTTGGCCTAAAGACTCGGCTCGCCACGTTCCCGCCATGTCTGTTCCTCCGTCTCTCGGCGCTCTCCCCCTCTCCTTCTCCCCGCCTGCCTGCCCGCCCACCGCCACCGCCGTCGTTTCCCTCAGATCCGGCTCTACCCTTTACGATCCCTCATCGTCTCCGGGTTGAGAACTCGGGGAAGGTTCAGCAGCACAGAGGATTTTAAAACAATACCTCTCCGAGGGGAGGATCTGAGAGGCGGTAATGATTGAAATCTAAGCTACCGTTTCTTTTGTCTCACGGGTTGAAATCGACGAGTTCCTGTTGATTTCCAGTGGCTACTTTATTGTCTGGTTGGTGTGATTGTTCTCATTACCTGCAACACACGTGTTTTTCTCCATATAATAAATGTGAAGACACAAGAGAACACATCCATTTGTGTCCCCTTGAAAGAATCAAGGAAAAGTTTTCCCCCTCCTTCCTTATCCTTTCTTTTATCTCCTAAAAAATGCTAAGTAATCTTACCGTTAGTACAGTGCCAAATGTTAAATTGGATTGGTGATAACTGAATCCAGAAAGTTTTCTGAAAGTCACATTTCCAAGGACTTCCTTTTATAAATGTAACTTTTTAGACATTGTAAAGACCAAAGTGAGGTTCATCTTACATATACACTGTTGCAAAAAGTCTGATAGTTACTTCTTTATCAATTCAATTTAGCCTTATTTATTTCCATTCCAATCAAACTTGACCCAGGTCCAGACCCAGAGCGCTCAATGCTCAACAGTGACAAAGGAGAGCTCCGTTTTAACAGTAGGAAACCTTGAGCAGGCCCAGGCCCAAAAGGAGAAAGAGGTCATCCCACATGCAAACACCTACATGTTTAATACCGGAGCAACACTTAAAGTAAAGTGCAATACGTAAACTAAAGCGAAATTCATTTGTGAAAAGTTTGAGAAATCTTACAGCAGCTAAACTACTGAATCCTGCTGACATGAGTTCAGATGGTGAAAAGAAGGCGCTGGAGCAGGGTACGTCTCACCAGGGGGGGGCCCCGCTGTCATACCACATGATGCAAATAAGGCAAGAGAAGAATGATTAGTGTGATTGCGTGAGTGATTGCAGGATCGATTGATGGCTGGCAACGTTTAATGAAAACTTTGCGACAAATAACGTTTTTTTAACGTTTTTTTTTTTTTTATTTCCATCACGGGGAGCGGAGCGGGGCGCACAGCGAGAGTTGGAGAGGAAAGCACCCAGAGAAGTTGGTGCAATATTGACGGCGCCATCTGTGATGTGTGTGACTTCAAAGACACAATTACTTTGAGCGGGGTTTTTAAGACCGATACCTGTTCGCGTTACGAGGAAGGCGCTCACCTCCGGAGAGCTGCCTGCCAGAAAAGAAATAATTCAGTTTCCTTCTCTGAAGAAACTGAAGGGAGGGCAAAATCTGCTGCACAGCTCTCTTCAAAACTTCAAAGAAAACCAAGTTCCTACATGAAACAATAGAATATTTGGCTTCTTATTCATGTCATGAACCTTTTTTTTTTTTTTTTTTTTTTCCCGCCAGTGCAGAGTTCTTTAATTCCTCTATTGTTGCTGATGTGCCATACTGGGAGCACATAAGAGGCTTTTTTTTTTTTTTTTTTCCACCCCACTGGACACTCTTAAACACAGACCCATCAAAACGAACAATAACACGTCGAACATTCATTCCAGAACTGCGGGGAATTCGGTATCGGGATGATCTCCATCTTTAAAACAACAATAAAATACTCCCAAAGACACACTGGGTAATTCCAAGAGAGGCCATTTTGTTGAGTGCGGCGGGTTCCTCGCGTCTCTTAAATGACAGCTTTGCTGCAGCCATTAACATGCGTGCCACTGAAACAAGTATTATAGTTTAATTCCTACCATGAAAAGCTTCCAGCTTCACAGCTCAAATAAAAAGGAGCCACGATGTGAAGGGAGGGGGTGCGGACTCAGACAAGCTCCAGAGGCCTCATTGCTTGTCTGTTGCTTTGACTTAATGGCAAATGGATGTCATTGGAATTTCGAGCGCGGCAGCAAGATCTTATCGCGCAGATAAAAGAATTAATATTTTACACTTACGCCGGATTTTTCCCTCTGCTACACGAAGGCTAGAGTTGAGAAGGAAGTCAAGTAAATTAAGAGAAAAAAGAAAATAGAATGGAGAGAATGGGGGAGAAATAAGAGCTCGAACTCCTCTAATGTTATTCAGAGGCAATGAGTCAGGTAAGAGAAAAGGATCTTTTCTTGTAGCAGTCAAGGACATTATCTCCTCCTGCTAGCAGTTATTAGCATTAGCATTTATATATTCAATGCAATTTTGAGGTCTGGTGATGCTCTGAGGGGTCAGGAGAGAGAAACGAAATGAGGGAGGGAAGGATAAAAAAAAGGTCTTTTCTCTGTGTGCAATTGGCGCTAACCAGGACAGGAATAACCAATGAGGTAAAACACAAGGACATCTCACGGCGGAATTCAATCTGTGATCACAGCTCAAACTTTCGGAACAAAGCGGGTATAATGCTGACAATTTAAATACCATCAGGAAATGAAGGAATTGTTGCGCTCAGGCAATTGTCCGTGTTTATTAAAACTTATGAATATCGGTGATTTTGTCGAGTTAAGGCCGTCTGGCGGTCAGATTGTATTCGAAGCAAATGGTTTGAATAATTTGAAATTGGGTGTTAAATTGTGTTTTCTGTGAAAGCAGGGGGATGGTTATTCACTTGACGGACACACACACACATGCACACACACGGGCGCGTGCACACACAACGTGGTTGGGCTAATGGTTTGTTCCCCACCTTCCAGCACTGAGGGGTCAGGGGTCACCCGGGCATTTTGTTGCATCATCTGTTCAAATTAAAGCCCAGGAAAGGCAATAACTACATCACTGGGAGATTCCTGGTCACTGGTTCTCTTCTCTTGAATGACACTTTGACATGTTTTGTGTGAAATTTAACCAAGAATCGGTTACTATTGGAGATGTGCCGATTTGGGCATTAAAATGTAATATTAGAAATTGTCGGTATCGGCTTTTACTTGTGTTTTAAAACAATATGGACATATTCATCCATCACACTCCTCAGTTATTTCTCATCAGAAAAGGGTCAAAAGATGAGAAATTGATGTTAGGTACTCAAAATCATCTATTTTTTAAAATTTTTTTCAAGGGGAAATCCCATTTATATTGGTATTGGTGGATATCAGTATTGGAAATTAGAATTTGGACAATGTTGCTATATAGGATATCATTAAAAAAAACAATACTGACCATCCCTAGTTACTATGGTTACATACATGATATACCCTGTTTCAGTTACATACTGAATGGTATTCTTGACCATAACCGACACATGAAGCGGGGTTGTTTTTTATGCAACAAGATTCAGAGAGCAGTAAAAGAATAGCCTATTGCCACTAGTAAAATTATTGTATTTCCTTCTGGGACACGTTAAATCAGAAAATTATAGTCCACCTTGTCTTTGAGAAGTACTCCAGTAACCACATGATCTACACTGTTATGCCATTATTTTATTTAATCAACATATATATATGGTCAAATGCTGTATGCTTGAATGTGCTATTTCAAATGCCTGAGCTCCATAATGTAATACTTGGACTTGGAAAAGAACGGGAACTCCCACTTCCATGATCGCTCCCTGTTTCACACACCTACATCATTTTGAAGGCAGGAGTAATGTAATGCCCCTCATTTCTGCTCCTGATATGCATTAAGGAATCTCGGTGAAACAAAATGGGCCTTTTTCTGTCAATACAACAGCTATAGGAGGAGGGGAGACTGGGGGCGGGGGGGCAGGTGGGGGGGGGGTGACTGTTCATTTTAATATGGAGTAGAGAGGAGCTGGAATCCAAGAGTCTTTTATCAATGTTCACATTTCAATGTGCTTCATATGCTACCTGTCTGAGAGCTCATCTTTACATAAATTCCTCCCACAAAAGTCATCTAATCTCAACTATAATGAGTCTCATCATCTTTTTGTTTGTTCCGTAAGTAATTCGCGAGGCCCTAAGTGTCACAATTTGGACCCCCCTTTGCCTTGCTCCATCCACACACGGGGCCCACCTTGTCCTCGCCAGCCATTGTGCGGTTGTATTAAGTGGTAGGGGGCAGAGGAGGAGGGGATGGGGGCACAGCCAGGGGAGCACATTCTCTTCTGAGGCTGACTTTGAGATTGTTATTATCATTTTCAAAGCATCAAAGCTTTCTCCGGCGCTTTTTCTCACTCTCTCTCCATCCAAGCTTAAAGAGATGAAAGTTTGCCTTTGTTCCATCCCCTGCTACATTACCTCTATGCATTAGGCCTCCTCTTTATCCGTGAAATTACCTTTTAGCTTTCTCATTCAGTGCAGGCAGTCTGCATGCGACGAGATGGCTCGCACTTTTTCACCACATCATATCCCCCCCTGCACACCCCTCTCCCTCTCCCTCCCTCTCTCTCTCTCTCTCTCCCCCTCTCTCTGAAACGATTGTTACATTTTGCAGTTTGATTTTGTCGACATCTCTCTCTGCCTCGATGGCCCTGCATCTCTGCATCTCTCCCTCTCTCTCCCCCTCTCTCCCCTTCCATCCTTTTCCACTCCATATGAAGTCCATCTGTCCCTTCATTATATGGTTAGTGCTGTTCTTTGATCGCTCCATCTCGAAAGCAAACACAGGGGTCTCTGTTGTTCCCCCCATCGCGCAGATGGGTCGGAGATGACGGCTGAGATGCTTCTGTTCTCGCGGCGGTTCTGAGAGCCACTTTCTCAGCCTCTTAACGTGCTCTTTGATGCTGACAGGAAACACTCCAAGAGAGGAAAGTTACCCGATCGCCATGCAAAACATGCTTTTCTGCCCTCTATTTGTTATGAATGTTTCATCATCTTTCATTAGGATCTATCTATGTATCTATCTACCTATCTATCTGTCTATCTATCTATCTATCTATCTATCTATCTATCTATCTATCCATCTGTCCATCTGTCCATCCATCCAGATACAAGGCAGTAAGATCTCTTCACTAGCATCATTACAAGCATTAAACAGGAAGGAGCATAAGGGCCGTCACCTGTGCAATCACTGCAGCTCAATAGATTTAATAAATGTTTCTCTGTAAAATGTTCGTGCTGTAGGAGACAGCAATACAGATGAGTGAGTCCCGTTTCCCCCTCATAAACCCCTGGCCAGAGAACTTAGCGGGTGTTGTTTGGCCCTGAGTCCTGAAATACAAATGAGGAAAAGTGCGCCCATGTAAAAGTGGAAGGTACACACAGGCAGCGACACACACGCGCACACACACACACACACACATATTCTCCCCAGCTGGAATGAGTCTTTGCGGACTAATGTAATTAATAGCTTTTTATCCATGTAGAATTTGAAATGAAGATGTAAATTGTTCGTTTAACATAGCCATAGGACATGGAGGCTTCTGCTGTCAAAGTCAATTACAGACTCAGCATAGTCCCAGACTTTATGAAAACCTAATCACGATGTGTGTGTGTGTGTGTGTGCGTGTGTGTGTGTGTGTGTGTGTGTGTCTGTGCCTGTGTCTGTGTCTGTGCGTGTCAGTAAAACACAGATTCTGTCCAGTCACGGCAATGTAAATTTATCTACAAACTCCATCTCATCAACAGATATAGAAGTTCTCTGGCAGTGACGGAAGGCTATAATCTTAGAAAGCCGAGGCTGTTTTTATTCCATTTTCATTAGTCTCACCAAAAAAGAAAGTGATTTTAAGCAAACACAAAAGTAGTTTAGCACTACAATCCATTTAGACTTGTTACAGCTGTGAGATCTTTTAAGGGTTTAAGCCAAAGGAAGTAAAGTTCTAAAACATAAAGGTACACATATGAGGAAATAAATTATATTACTGTTATTTGTTAATGATTCTCATGGTTCTTTGTCATTCATCATATAAAAAAACTATGTACATAAATCCCCCCTATATAACCACATACAAATAACACAAACATTTATACAAGGAAGAAACCTTGAGCAGGACCAAGTCCATATGGCAGCACATTGGTGCAGTGGTTAGCACTGTGGCCTCACAGAGGCAGAGACCAGAGACACATGTAGGGTTCTCTCTGGGTACCCCACCTTCCTCCCATGGTCCATGCATCTGAGGATCGGGAATTGGATACTCTAAAGTGACTCGAAAAGTGTCCCGGCTAGCCCAAGTCTACCGCCCAATAGCAGCTGGGATAGGCTCCCCCTAGGACCCTGTAGATGATGCTCATATTAGGCCTATAGATGATGAATGGATGATTGATATAGCTTCTCCTAGAGTCCAAATCATGAAATTACACCAATGCTCAGAACACATCAAAGCAATTCTGATCAGTTCTAATTGGCATAAAGTGTTGAAACCCTGAAATAAAGAACAATTATAACCCCTGACTCTTCAAAAAAAGTGAAAAAGCACCAAATATCTTATTCTTTTTTTAACCTCTGATCCACTGCTTTGTATTCCTGCCGTGATCCATTGTCGTGATGATGAATTTTGTCGATGATTTATGAGCTCGGTTGCATTTTTCTCTCTTCCAGGATGCCCGTGCCGTGTGTTTTGCAAATTATAACTGCGTTAGCCTCTTCAGAAACAAAGTAGCCACTTGGGTGATGCCATGATGGCTGTCCTCTCTCCTTAAACACAAACTGACAATCACAATCACCACAACTATCTTTTTAATTGTCAACATTTATTCTTTTTTTTTTTTATTGTGTTTAAATATGACCTCACCATTTGCCGGGCAGTCTCCTTTTTTTTTTTTTTTTTTTTTTGCTCCTTAAAGACAAAAGAGTTGAACCATTAACCGTTAAAATCATTGATAATCAAGGCAATTGTTCTGGTTCGCATCAAAGAGACTTTAATGGAAGGATGCTATTTTAATCAGTGTCTTCTTTTTCAAGCAGAGACCATGATTGTTAATATTATCTGAGAGATAATGCGTCACCCAGCCGAGTGTCAACCAAAGCTCTTTGGTTTGTCAAATTAGCAATAAAACAACGTTGTTGTTTTTTTAACACAAAGGTCGGAAAATGGAGGACAAAAGTCGTCAAACCTTGTCGGAGCTCAAACACCCAAATGAGCTCGGCGGACTGAGGCTTGCTTGTGTGGAGAGCCATTTACAACCACTGAGGCCAGCCATTCATGCTCAATGATTTAGGACTTTCAAAACACATTTCCAGCTCATTTGAATAATAATAGTCATAAAAAACATTGCCAGAGGCGCAGCAAGCATACATCAAGCAACAACAAATGCCTTCTGAAGTTGTCAAGAGGCCACAAACACAGAAACAATTAGGACGCACAACTTAATTTGAGGAGGGTATGTTTGCCTCTAATGCCGAGCTCATTTTAATGAGTTTGAAGGTAGAGGCGTCCGGCGCCGAGTGATTGACTGTTCCATCCGTACCGGTTCAGACAGGTTCTTTATTAAAACCTCTCCATCTCGCGTGTGCTGTATTTTTTTTTTTTTTTATGGCGCAGAGAAGCAAATCTTCGCCCGCCTTTGTTCCTTATGCCTGATTTAATCGTGCCAGGTAGCTGATGATAAGACATTCAAACGCCCACGTGCACACACGCGTGCACCGGTGGATCAAACAAGCCGCTCCACTTCAAACAAATGACCTCATGATTGCCTTACATCAAAACTAGCAAGCAATTAAGGCTGAGTAGTGTTCATCAGTCTGCCGTCGCTTTGTCCAGAGGCTTTTCATTGTCCGGCTTACTTTGTAGCAAAGAGCAGTGAAGTGAATCAGAAAGATGAATGTAATTACATATTGCCAGTCAGGGGGGGCGGGGAGTCAGCCCTTAAGTCTAAATAGGACAAAAATTTGATTTCTTCGAACAGTACTGCCGTGTGACTCGCTCTGACCCACAAGCGCAAAAACAATGGAGTTAACGGGGGAAAAAAATAAAAGTTCTGGTGTCTGTCTTCCATCTCCAGGTGCTTCTTTAATGGAGACGCGAATCCATCATCCATTTAGACAGCATGGGGCCCTCAATAAACCCGTTAATTTAAGCTCAGAGCAGGGTTGGTTTATCGTGTCAGTTCAGTTCAACTTTATTTATGGGGCTTCTGTTACTATCAGCGTTGTCTCTAGGCAGTGAGAGTGAGATGTAAATCACGTTTCTGGCATTGTCTATGTAAAATGTCATGTTCGAGTCCGGATGACGTTTGTGTCTCATGTGAACAACTCCTCTCAACTTCATCGTGTGGGATTAAATGGAGAGTTTGCAACTCACTATTGTCATATTTCTTAAAACTGCATCAAGAGTAAAATGATCTGTGCCATCTGCCGCCTCTAACTTGATTTGTAAGCATGATTTGTGCGAAACTGCCACACCCGGGGAAAAACAACCAATCAGAGGCAGAAGGCATGACTGATGAGGCTCTACTAAAATGCGGAGTATTGATATTCATAGCTTTTGACTGAAGTTGCTAAATGAGCGGCTACAAAATGATCAAATGTAATATAGAGGACTATCGTCCTCTATATTACATTATATTATACTCCTGTTTTTTACACAGCAGTGGACAAGACTTGATGGAATTAGCAAAGTTGTTGCCACTACAATAGTTTTATCTGGAAGCCGGGTAGCGGTGTGTGAGAATCGCACTTGCATATAAGCAAGGGGCGTGGCCTCGGTCCAAAACTCAAGGGGAGGGAGGGATTATTGAAGTAAGGGTACGTTCAAATGTTGCAAGCCGTTTTAAAATCTCAAACTGCACCTTCAAGACGGTTAGCACTGTTGAACCCTGACAAAGGAGGTAAAGGCCCAGTTACGATGCATGTAAAAGTCACAGTGTTCCAAGTCGACGTGCTCGATATCGGGGAAATCAGGCCATCCAAAGTCACTAGAGATGACAGAGCAGGAGCGTATCTGACTAAAACTTTGTTTTTGGCCTCCTCCATTAACTTTATTACGCCGTTTATTGTCTGTAAAAAAAATGAACCTCCTATTGTCTCAGCACACACCCAGATTGCACGTGCATGTGTGCGCACACTCCAAGGAGTCTAGATGGAAGTGACAAACAAACACGCACAGGCACTAAAAAAGCTCCCAGCCAGCATCACCGAGTGAAAAGATATTAATATTTAAATAGATCATTTGCAAGATTGGTATAATTAGTGACTCATATTCATGTATTCACTTCAGGGATATCACGTTGAGACACGTCTACTTATTCAAATAAGATGCAACATGTCACCGGGTGCGTATATGCAAATGCACATATGCCGCTAATTACACAATGCCTGTCACAAAGAGAGAGATGCTTTCAGCAAAAATGTTCAAAGTTTTCTATGAACTGTTCAACCAGGCTGCCGAGGCTGCTCAGGTCTAATTAAAACATGCACGTCCCCCAGGCCTTATCAAAGCTACCGTGGAAATATGTACATCTCAAATAGCGGAGAATTAGCTAAATAAAGGACCTCCCTGGTGCTTTTGTCCTGCTCAGATTCCTAACAAACTTTATTTCTGATTGATACTGATAGCCCACCGCAGGGATTTGAGAATATTTTGACCCGAGGCGGGGGACGTTAATTTTGACATCTCCTCCCGCGGCACTATCCCGGATTTAATACCGCGCTTGACACCAGCCCGTACCGAAGGCTGTCGTGACGGAGAGAGTGCTGTTTTAATGAGGTTGAAATGAGAGGTAAACCTTCTTGGAAATGTTTTCTAATTAACCAAATGATTTGGCCTATAGGGGTGACGGATTCCGCATCCGGCGTCGTTCCGGGGCGGGAAAGATGGGGGGGGGGGGTTATTTTAAGGCATGAAAGAGAATCAAAAAAAGATTTAAAAAAAACTCCTCCGCGAGCACGCCAACTTTTGATTGACACGCTAAGGGGATAATTTCATTGAGTTTGGATTTGATGTAATAACAAAAGTGAATCATTTATGATTAATGATCAGAAGTTCTGTTTTTATCCAAATAGCTGGGAATATTCCGAATTTATTCTTCCACGCCGTGGCAAAATTGTATTAACTTGTCAAAACGGCTACTTCTGTCATTTTGCGCTGTATGTATTTATGGTAGATTATACATTTGACATATTTATTGCAGTGTGCCAGAATGAAAATATCAAACTCACTCGTTTCTTCTCCCCTTCACGTTGTTGATCCGACGTGTCAGCGAGGCGTTTTTCTCGCCTCCCCGACGCCCGCGAAGAAAGAAATCTCTATGTTTGTGAAAGTTCCGTACATCACTGACAGGTGCAACAAACGCAAACATTATTCTGAAAAGGACATTACCGGGTAATATCGCGGGTATGCATTTGTGTTGACACGCGTTTTGCATTTGCTCGCACGGTCCACCTCCCTGGCCCGCCCACACCCCCCAACAAAAAACCCCTATGCGAGCAAACCAAACCAAAGCCACGCCGCCCCACGGTAATCTTTCTCCATTAAGGATGTCACTTTTTGCAATCTTTTTCGCAATTGCGGCCTAATATCCCTCTACCGAACCGGCGCTCGGGGTCGGCGGGGGCTGCCTCTGGAGCCCACGGCTCCATCACGCGCATCCGCGGCGTAGGTATCCGCTCAGAGAGGCAGCCATGTGTGTCCTTCAGATAGGAGCCGAGAAAGCCCTTGATTAGGACAGGAAGTCATGTGTGCAAAAAACCCCGCGCCCCCCTCCGCACACAGCGGGCGTCACGTCCGCAGAGTTTGCAATCAACTGCCGTAAAGGTAAATAGTAATATAAAATTAATTACACGCCAACAGCGGATTCCTTTGTGCCTTTTAATAGTGAGCTCCGCTCTCATTTTCGGGGTAAAAAAAAAAAATTCTTATTATTATATCCGGAGCTGTTTTGGAAACGGAACGCCTTTCTTCTGTTATGAAAGTGCAAATTATTTACACTTGGTTTGTTTCCGCTGATGAAATTCAAAATTGAGGAGCACCAGTCTTGTGAACAGGAGATAAAGGGGAGCCATTGTCTAATTCGACTCATCTTCCTCAAGCGAGTTTTGATCTTTTTTTCGTGATTAAACCTCATTTACTTGAAACCTGCCCTGATTCGCGCTGATGGTCTCGCGGCTTTCCTTCAGAATGCTAATGGTAAGATATTCAAAAGCACGCTTGCAGGTATATTTGCCGCAATATCCTACGTTTATAAAACTACGTCTTGTTAAAAAAAAAAAAAAAAAGACCCAAATGTTGAATCTACTAATGTTAATGTTGATCATTTTGAACTTGAATGCGAACGGTGACCAGATGTGACCGCTGAAGCAGATAGAAGATATTTAAAGGGGGCGGGGCTTCAACCTGATTGGACGCTCCAGGTGATTGACAGGAGAGAGAACAGAACTGAGGTCAGTTTTAAAGTGCTTTTCCTGGTGAGTCGGAACCTAATAACAATTTCCCCCCACATGCAGAAGAGAAAAGTCCTCTTTAGTCGAAGTCCAGAGACGAATCTGCGCGAGTAGGTTAACCGCCGACGCCATAAAAGGTTAAATTAACGCCACCGCTGACGTCGACGTGTCCAATTCTCTAACATCTACGTACTTCTGAGCAATACTAATGGCGGCCAGTTGCGGATGCAAAGACGCTCCAAATGTTGACCTCGTGTCCGGCGTCCAGTGGGCTGGGGATAGACTAAGCGTGTGAGACTTTCCCATTTGAGGGGGAAAAGTGAGGGTCACCAATTACGGAAGACACAACATGTCTCATGACTGCATTATCACATTATGGACTATTGATGTGACTGTCAGTGGGGAAATTGCCATCTCTGCCTCCTCCATGATGGATCTCTCCCTGATTGCCGAACGAGGAAAACGGTAAAAGGTCCATCCTCCTTAATTTTCCGGCGCTGGGAAAAAAAAAAAACAAAACAAAACAAAAAAACAACTATGATTTGAAGAGGCTGTTTTGCACACAATTTTACAGCTATTCAGCGTACATTTATCTGTGGGAGCGCGCGCCTCCGTGACCATTATATCAAAATTTCCCACGGTTGATTGCAGACGGAGGGGGTTTTTGTGATTTATTTATTTATTTATTCATTTAATACACCGTTTAATTGTCGTTTACGCCCGCGTTTGTCTCGGAAAAGAGAGCCCCCGGGTGACAAAGGGGGCCGGGTCTCGACGCTGGCTCGGGGTGGAATATTCGTAACTTTAGATAAGCGCTGAGTAGATCGGAGGGGAAATCTCTAATTTATGGGGTTTTTTTGTACCCAGGGTTTTTGTAGAAACCTCAGCTGTTGCACCCCGTAGGTAGTTTGGGAATGCAGCCACCTGAGGAGCGATTTATTGCCCCTTTTTTCCATGACCTATACGTTCCAGGTGCTCCTGCTCGGCCCTCGTTTATCTCCGTTTCAGTATTTGTGAGCTACCTGCTCGGGCCTTTTTTAAAAGCTGTTCCGGACCTCCCCGTGACCCTTCCTTTAACTGGATTAGTTGGAAAACAGGACAAATTACCAGCGTTTCTTCTGCTCTCGAACGGCGGCGCTTCTCCGGGTAGTTCAAGGAAGCGTGGAGTCGCTCGCGGGGCTTGAAAGGGCCTTAAGCTTTGTCCAATTATGCTCTTTCATGTAAATGACTCGGGGAATTTGGGCAAACCTCCATCGCTGGTGAAACCCCCACGCGCACCCTAACCACGCATCTAGGCCGTGCGCACACACAGGGGGTCGTAAGCGAGGTCGGTCTTCTTCAGGCATGGCTCGGGGAGGTGGTGGGGTTTGGGGGGGGGGGGGGGCAGACCCTTTGAACATCCCCTCCAGTGTCTAGCAGCGCACCTTCCACACAGCCCTCGTACAGACTCCAAGAGGTGCCCCCCCCCCAAGCCCAATGTCTTCGGATTCTCCTCATGCAGATGCGGATATCTGGCCCCTTCTCGCTCCTCCCTTGCCCATCTCTACCCCCCCCACACACACACACACACACACACACTCTGCCTTCTCCAATTGTGTCCCTTTGCCTCTGGCAAATGGGAGTCATTTGTTTGTGTGAACTCCCCATAACCCGCCGCGTGCGAGACACTTATCATTCAAAGTGGGGGCTGTTGCCCCCCCCCAGTCACATGTCCCCCACCCCATGCACCCCCCGTCCCTCCCCCTCTGTTCCTCCCCCCTCATCGTCCGCCGCGTGTTCCGGCGGGCTCTCACCATGGTTCATCCGAAATTAGACCCCCCCAACACCCCCGCCCCCATTGCGCGCACACCCTGCAATCTCATTCCCAGCGTAATCTCGGGGTCCAGAGGACCGTTTTTATTACCGCGCTGCTCATCTTATCATCCGCCCTGTCATCTCTTCTGTCTCCTGTCTTCTTTATTTTGCTTTATTCTAACAAGCCGCCATCTCCCAAGCCATCAGCGCTCCACCCCCTTTTCATTTCCCTAATGTGAGCCCCCCCCCCCTTCGCCTTTTTCCCTTGACACCCCCCCACCTTCCGTGCATATACCTGGCACTTGGGTCAAACCCCTACTTTCATTGCCCCTAACCCAGATCCCATCACCGTGATGCAAAGGCCCCCCCCCCCAACCCTCTGAACGAGTGTTGTTGTTGTTCTACCTTTTCCCCGTCAGGGTGTAGGCCATCACCCCCGATACGGAGAGAGAGAGAGAGAGAGAGACAGGTGAGGAAGCCGGGATTTAAGGCGGGAAGGCGGCCGAGGAGAGCCTTCAGCCCTTCTTGCTTCCTCGATTTAATCCCTCATTTACGTGAACTCGGCTTTGGAAATGAAGCTGTCACTGTATTTCCCCTTCCCCTTCACCCACGCTGGGGGTGTAATGACAATCCCATGCACGCAACACACCCCACGTGCCCGAGATTCCTTCTCAGTTAGGCATCTACGCCAGCTCGCCATCGGGGCCGGCGGGCGGAGGGACGCGTCGGAGGCGGAGGGGAACTGTGGGTAGATGCACCTGCGGAGGGGGTGGCGTCGGCTGCGCTCCCCGGGCCTGACCCTGGGATCTGTGCTCACCAAACACGTGCCATTCGTTTCCCGGTCGACCCTGCTTGGTGTGACTTGGGATTTTGCCCATTTGATTGTGTGTGTGTGTGTGTGTGTGTGTGTGTGCACGTGTGTGTGCTTTTTCTTTTTTTTTTTTTTTGAAACAGCAGCGTGAATCCTAATGTATTGTGCTGATTATCCTCATTGCAAAAAAAAAAAAAAAAAAGAAAGATCAAAATACCTGTTAGTGTGTTTCTGAGAGGAGTTCACATATATTTATCTGAGAAATAGATACACATCCATTTGGAAAACACCTCAATGAGTGAATAATGCTCTAACTGCCTTAAGATATTATTACGGATTTTCATAAATACATTTGCCCCTATTCTTTATCATTTTTGAGATAAATTGAGAGAAGGACGTTGTTATGAGACGGAAAAGTGGATTTTCCCCCCTTAAACCACAGACCTGTACTGCCATCTAGTGGCTGTAAATGGAACAGCGGATGGATGGATCAGAAAAGGCCTCAAACCTGGGTTATTATGAAATGAAATTTAGGGTGAAAGCATCACATTTAAATGCGTCCGTTCGTTTGATGTAATCGTTTTTTATTCGCTTTAAGTATTATAAACCAGTTAACTTGTGAAAATGCCAAAAATGCAACAATGTCGGTGGGGGGGGGTCACAGTCGAAATCACAGTCTGTCATTTTTAAAAGGGTAACTTCAAGTGAAAAAAAATAAAAGGGGAAAAGAAATTCAGCCAAATAATAAGAAAGATTTCATATTCCTGTCCATCCTTTGCTCCTCTGTGTCTCCATCCCTCTATTTCCCTCCTCCTCAGGTGGAGCGAGCGTCACACTGGTGGGTAATAGGGTGCTGTCAGTGTGGGCAGCGGTGAGGTGTGGGGAGTCGAGCGCTGCGTCTCAAATGAGATATGTGACTGGCATGCTAAAGCCCAGTTTTATCTGAGCAAAAAAGAGAGAGAGAGGGAGAGAGCCTCCACAACTCCTCACGACACACCTTTGATTAAAACTATCAAAAAACAACGGCAAAAAAAAAAAAAAACAATACATGTAGGAGTGTGCACACACACACACCTACACAAAAAAAAAAACTCATACATGTAGGAAATAAAGGCAGGTGGGAACAAACACACATAGGGTATATATGCATACACACACCCTCCCATTGTCAGTGCTGTTGTTTTGACCTTTGTTGCTTGTCCATTATGGAGTTGATAGGAGGATTTGGCCATGTTGATTCTAGGCAGCATCAGCTCCTCCGCCATAAATAACCCGAGTGTTTCCTCCAAGTCGCACAACAATACACAGCGAAGAAGAGCTCTCAGCTTTATCCCCGCTTTCTTCCCCACACACACATGAACCCAGAGAAAATGATTTGTCTGAATGACCAAAATAACAGATTTTAAAAGTAAATTCGCCCCCCCCCCTCAGTGCAGCTCAGTTTCCCAGAACACATTATCATTTTTATATTCCAGTTTGGCTTCGGGGTGAGTGTGTTTTCTCAGATGGGCAGTGGGAGAAAAGTAGTTTCTGATTTTAGACGAGCAGCGTCACCCAGCAGCGTCGTCTCAATGGCGAGCCAATAAAGTTTTTGGATACAATATACACGCGGCCACTGGAAGCTTGATGGGTTCTATAATGGAAGCAATGGACAAACCACACATCTTGATTAAGCAGAGGGCGGAAAAAAAAAAAAATATAGGAATAGCCACTGCGGTGATGTGTTGCAGCTACATATAAATGTTTTTTGTTTGTTGTTGGGTTTTTTTTTTTTCCACATTGAAAAAGTTCAATTGCCTGCTCATTTTCATTTGGGGCACCAGTGCAGCTGCAGGATACAAAAAGTCGTTTATTTACGGTCGACCGCAAGAGGGCGCTGTTGCACAACAACAGGCGGTGACGTCACCGGCCTTTTGTCAGTTGAACTCCATCCACAATTAAAAACCACAACAAAAAAAAGCAAGCTTTTTATCAATCACATATATATAATTACGAAAAGTATACATCATCAACACAAATTGAAAGAAAAAAAATGGCTTTTAAATGCAAATTCCCTAGCATCGTATAACTACAAACAAATCAACATAGTTCAGCCGCGAGGCTATAAAAATAGTAAACATTATAAAATTATATTATTTCCACAGTGATCTTGGCTACTAATGTTTAGCTGCACATACATTTCCATATATTACCTGATCTGCTCTTGTCTACGTATTTATTGAAGCCTTGTATTAAATAAAACTAGTTACAATATTTAATTCTATGTCCATTCCCTTTAACCAAGAACAATAACAATTATCACAAAAAAAAAAAAAAAACAGAAAACTACAAAGCATCCCATTTATCTTTGGCAGCTTGCTGCAGTTTAAACTATAGGTAGTGTTTTAAAGCAGTTTGCTTCTGCAGCATGGAGTCATAAGTGGCATTTTCTCATAAAAAACATTTGGTAGGTAAAAGCCTTCCGATAAAGAATTGTACAATTTTATTAATATCTCCTCAAAAAGTCACCAACTATTTACAGGAAAAAGGGTGTTTTTTTTGTTTTGTAGGTGTTGTACTTTAGTAGCTAGCTGCATCGTTACGTTGGCATTTGGTCTTTTCAAGTGCAGACTTAAACTAATTCGACTTCCGTCGTTGGACTGATCTTGTCAGCGAAGACAAGGGGAGGTCTGACCTCTCAGCGAGGAGTCAGGGGTCCGTCTGCGAGGGCGGCGAGGGGCTGGCTGGAGGACAGAGAGGCTGGGCGAAGGGCTTGTACTTGTCCGGCGCAGGCCCCTGGGGGGGGGATGGGATGGGGGTGTCTGGAGACGCTGCAGGGTGACGAACAAGGACAGAGAGGCACTTCAATTTCTTCTTTTTAAAAGAAAATATATGTTCGCGTGGGCCGGAAATGAAATGAAACCTGTGCCTTCTGCTTTATAGACGCAGGTTCAATCAATCCCACGTGGCCATTAGAAGGTGTAATATGACCATGTGCATTTTTTTAATGAAAGCAAACTGTTTGGCCAATTCTCATCACTTATTTTTATAGAATATTTTCATCTTCAGGGTTACCTTTTATTCATTATAACTAAGTGAGTGGAAACAATCTGGCGCACCTTCGGTAGCATTTTATGGCAGGACATCAATCGTGCTGTGGCTCTCACCTATCAAAGGAGGGTGAGCTGAGGATACGGTGCTGATGACCAGTGTGTGGCCAGTCAAAGGGTCCTGGGCCAGCTGGCTGTGTGGCGGGTGGTGCAGGTGCGAGGGCTCTGACGTGAGACCTGGATGGATAAAAGGGCGACCTGAAATCACTTCCGTGACGTGAGTAACAAAAGTTGTGCGATAGTTAACATTGTGGTTTATGTCTGCATGTCATTTAATTTAACCTATTTAAAGCAGAGATCGACGGTCCGATGAGGGCCTTGCTCCAGCCGGGTTTTCCTTCCTACCAGGTAGTCAAACAGTTCACTATTCCAAAGGTGAGCCGCTGTCTACCTGGTAGGTTAGAAAACCCGGCTGGACCATGGTCCTGGTAGGACCGGGTTCCCCAGCCCTGATTTAAAGGCCCATATATATAATCAAATACTCCAAAATCTACATTATGCATGCACAAGCAGGGATCTTCACGAAGAGCAATTCCACCTAAGAAAACCAGTTGCATATTTACACACTCTTTACAGTCCTGAATTGTATTTTTCTTTAATTATTGAGCTGCTCCTGCACGGGAATGGAACATAAAACGCATAGAGTGATTCAGATTCTATTATATGCAGAGTTTCCTGGAAGTGCATTTAAATAAAAGATGTTTTGGGTTTTTTTTGATTGGAAAGATAAGCAGATTTGCTATTTCTGCATCTCATTCTGCTCATTGATGCTTTCGCTTCACGGAGTCCCTTATTTGTGCAAATTTATAGACGCTTCAGCAGCATCACTAGAATCCACTTTTCCTTGTCTGCATAGTGGAAAGTTTAAAAGCTTTCTGCAGTCTCCCGGCCTTTTTCAGTTGAAGCTCTGCAGGGATATATGTTGCCCCCGCTGAGGGTCAGTGCATGTTTGGGGACTGGGAGTTTAAAAGCTTCGCAGTTTCACCTCCGAGGAGCATCTCGTGCAGCAGGTTGTCGATCTTGGCCAGGCCGCACAGCTTGATGAACTGGAGCTGCTCGATCATCTGCCAGGTGATGCTCTGCAAGGTGGGCAGCAGAAGTAACAGCTCTCCAAAACGACCCCTGGAGTCATACTGGCGGTCATTGATGTAGTCTTCCAGGCTCATCTGGACCTGCGTCGGGAAGGCATAGTTCATAGAAATCACTTTAACAGACAATTTTCGAGTGATCTGAAAGCCAAAATTGGCATTGTCGCCGATCTATGACAGAAACAAGGACAGATTTCAGCGGGAAGTAAATAAATGCCGTACCTGGAGTCGCATGGCCTTGATCTTTGAAGGATTCCTTAAAGACTTCGCATCTTCGGATCAGGGATAGGAGGGGTGGGGGGGGTAGTGGGGGATCGAAGGACAGGTGAACAAAAAAAAAAAAAAACAGGAAGATCAGGCGCGGTATTGAAGATATGAATAAAATTGATAGAATGTTTAAAGTCAAACTGGGCTATGAAGACAAAATGAGGAGACTTAGTGAGGGGGGGTGGGGGGGGTGGCGCTGCGGGGATATTGATTGCGGTCACGGTGGGGGCGACGAAAAGAAAAGAAAAAAAAAATAATGGAGGGATTGAATCTAACAGTGAGGTGAAATGTAACCAAAGGGAACGATTCGCCTGTGGAAAGGAGGGATTTGAAGGGAATGATATTTTGTTTTTTGTGATTTTTAATACGTTATACAGCATTTATATTTAATGGCCGCCCTCTGACAGGACCTCAGTATACAGGGCTGGGGCGGGGGAGTGGGGGGGGGGTCTGCAAGTTACAAACATTAATAATTGCAAAATCAAAATATCATTTTCTTCAAATCCCTTATTTCACCTCACTGATAGATTCAATTTCTCAATAATGGGCCCTCAATAAAAAGTGCTGGTGGGGGGGGGGCTATTATCAAAATGCACGATGCAGCCGTTTTACTACCTGGATCAAAAAAGACGATGGCCTTGAGAGCCGCGTACTCGTTGTCGTCGATCTGGATGTCCTGGAAAGGCTGCACCAGCTCATCCAGCACCCTGTTGGCTATCCTGCAGATCTCCGGCTCTGGGCTGTTCCTGTGGATCACGCAGCCGTTGCCTGCAGACACCAAGCGCACCGTTCAAGCGGGGGGCAAAAGAAGGTGACACGGGGACGAGTTTGGCGGATGCGCCGACCGAGGTAAAAGTTTGGGGGGAGGGCGTGGCGCAGAAGAAAGAGCTGTGCACTTTTAACCTTGAGTGGGGGTGGGGTGTGTGTGTGTGTGTGTGTGTGGTGTTGAGGCTGTCGAGAATAAAAATGGCTGCTGTGCACACACACACACACACGCACGCATGCCTGGGTGTACCGGGTATCCGTCATAGCGCGTTAAAGCGCGCCCCTGTCGTGAGTCACGCAAGACACACTTTTCAAACCACAAAAGGAAGAAAAAGCCTCGGTTAATCATTCCCGGTGAGCGTAACGTTTGATCGCGCTCCAACCCCCCCCCCCCCCCCACACCCCCCACGCCCCAGAGCAGCGCAGACGGGTCCGTACCTAAGAGCAGGAAGTCCCTGAAGGACATGGACCTCTTGGCCACGCCGAGCAAGAGGTGTTCTCCCGCGTGGGCCCTGAGCAAGCTCACCTGGAGACGAGAAGGAAATGGGGGCCCCCCCACGACGTTGATCGACTTTCCGTTTAGGTACCGGCTTTAACTTCCTCATTTAAGGCCCATCGCAGATTAGGCCCCCCCCCCCTTACCTGGTCATCCAACGGCAGCTCTCCGAAAGCGGGAATATACTTGGCCCATTCCACCAACACCAGTAACTGCTGCCTCATGGAGTCGCAGATGTCCCCGATGGTGGCCGCCTTCTGCTCCGAAAGGTCCGCTATCCCGACCGGAGTTGTGATCTGGATGGGGGGAGAAAGGAGTCGATAGCATGTTCCTGCATCACAACCTGACAGCTTGAGTCTATTTAGACAGCATCTGTTGCAAATTGGTGAGCCTGACCCCCCCCCAGCAAAAAACAAGCAGTGGTAGGGAAACTTCCTTTTAACAGGAAGAAACCCTGAGCAGGACCAAGCTCCTATGGGACGACCCTCCTGCTGAGGGAGGAGGGGGAGGGGGGAAGGGGGAGGGGCAAATACATCATACTGAAGATGCAGACCAGAAACTGAGCTGGGGGCGGGGGGTCGAAGGTCAGCGGGATCTCTGTGACACGTCTGAAACGAAAAAAAGAAGGAACGCTCACCTGCTTCGACAGGGATTCTGCTTGAGCCAAAATGGTGATGGGGGGCAGCTCTTGAGAGTCGGAGTTGCTTCTCCGGGAGCTGATGCGATCTCTCTCGTTCTGGACGGCTGACGGGAGAGAAAGGAGACGACGGTTGAAAAACCTCCCCCTTTCGCCTTTACAGACCTGACTCTCGGCAGAAGAGTCCCCAGTTAATAGGAAAATAGCCACGCTGGCTGGCATCAGCAAGAGGAGTCAAATATTAACCTGTTGCGATCCAGAACAACATGCTTGAATAACACATGATTGGGTGTCATAAAAGTGAGGTGCCAAGGTTATACTCCTCATAAACACACACACGCACGCACACACACACACACTGAGCAATCACTTGTTTTATGGCGCAGCCAGTTTCAACTATCTTGAAACTGCTCTCAGGCCCGCTCGCATTTCCTCCCAACTTAAGGCCATTTTTAAAGCAATGGTCCATCCGGAATTTACCGCCGTAAAGGGCGGATGCAAAGCGGGGCCCGGGTTTTCAGCCGGGGCGTGTGAAAGATGTGAAAACATCGGGACGCCCAACGCCAAATGGCTCACAGACGTTTGAGTTACCCTACAGATTTAAAGGGAATAAGTCGCTTTCAAGTCGCATCCACTTCAAGGTAACCACCAGGGGTCCCTACCTTCTTTTTTCATGCCAGCCCTGAAGCATTTGTTGAGTCTGCAGTAGCGACACTGGTTCCTCTTGTCTTTATCCACAATGCACTGCCTGCTGAACCTGAACACAACACGGGGACACGAGGAGCGACGGTCAAGGGCCCCGTTTAAGTTGCGAACCTGCTTACGTCTGTGCAGGCCTGGGGGGGGGGGGGGGGGGGGGGGGGGGGTGAGGTTGTGGGGTGGGGGTCTCCGTACCTGCAGGTGTAGACGTGGCTCTTGCGAATGGAGCGCCTGAAGAAGCCCTTGCAGCCGTCGCAGCTGGAGGCCCCGTAGTGTTTCCCCGTGGCCTTGTCCCCGCAGATGGCGCAGTTGCTGGTGACCCCGTCCGGACCGGGCAGGTTGGGCTCCGTCGGCATGCTGTCTGCGCCCCGCCACGCACGCACACACACGCACACAAAACAACAGCTGCACAGGTAAATACACACAACCGCTACCGCGGAATCAACGAGCTGTGCTCGCCTTGATGGGCCATACTATCAATAGCTCATCGAGTTATATTGACGGTGGTCTAATTTCAGCAGAACTACAGCGTTTTTACGACTGTAGCTCGGTGTGCTCGACACAACAACAGCAACATATCGTTGTTTGGGTTCTGTAATTGCAAAGTCGTTTATGCGCATTTAATTCAGGGAAGGGCGTAAGCACCGGTCCGGCCACCAGCCGCGCGTTATTGCTGATATTTCATTTTTACTGTCGTCCCTCCCCGCTGTCGTCGCAATCATGGCGATCGTTTTCATTATCTGGAAACTGCGACGGCGGCGTCCCCGCAATCAAAGCTATAATCATCACCGCCAGCCACACATTTATGGTCCAATCAGAGCTTAACTAATAGAAGGGAATGTTCTATTAGGTACATGATCGCGCATGTGAAAACCCATTAGCACCGGTGGCCTTCGCGACCCCCCCCAACCCCGCCCCCCCACCACCACCACCGTGTCACCGTTTTGGGGGAAATGAGTCAGCGTTTCGCTACATTTCTGTCCACGCGCTGGGGTGACACCAGCGCATAGATGCACTGGGCAATAAAATGCATTTTACGACGCATATTTGCAAATCCCAGATCTATTAATGTTGTGATGTCATCCCTTTACAGCTCTACCTGGCTTTTTTTACATTTTTTTTTCCCCTTCGTGAGCATACTGAATGGCTTCAGGCACACACAGATATCCACATTTATATAGAGCAGCATATAAATAGTTGATAACTTAGAGGGAAAAAAACCACATCCATTGATGTCTTAATGCATATTCAATTCAAATGGTGAAAATGTACGCAAGTACAGATATTGACCCATTAAACACAGCATTCCAGAAGAGAAAAGCAGTCCCTCATGTTTGTACATGGGTGTCATCGTAATTGTGTGTGTCTATTTGTGTGTGTGCATCCACACACACTTACCTCCTCCTCCATAGAACACCTCAGCATTCTCAAAGCCCAGGGTGCTGTACGAGGGATCCAGGCCTTCGCAATAGTTGGCTACTTCCATATCTAACAGAGACTTACTCTGAGAGGCAGGATACTTCATTCTTCCTCACACACGGGCCGTCCTCTTCCTCAGACCAACCGAGTCAGCCGGTCTGGACTTAATGTAAAAATTACAGGTATGACAGGGGGGGACATCCCTGATATGACCGACGTGTAATCCCATCCGATTGGGCAGAGGACAAGGGGCGGGGCGGAGCTGTGCTGAAGGCTTCTCACCTTGTTGCAAAGACTTATCTGTTCTTCTCTGTTATCACAGGGAAGGAATGATAATGGTGAATGAGTTTCTTCAGCCCCCCCCCCCCTTTTCTTTTTAACCACAAAGCAGAAATCTTTAGAGTATTGTTGGTACGAGGGACAGGTTTATTATCGGAGGCCTCAATGTGTGTGTGTGAGAGTGTGTGTCCTTGGGATACACCCCAGCTTTGACCGTCATGTCAGCACTGAATTTCAACTTAAATCGTAGAAGTTGGGTTTAGAATTGGGATTAGGCATACATTATTAAGGTTAGGGTTGGAATGTACAAAATAAATACATGCACAAGTATATAAATGGCTGGAAGTTGTAAAGACCTCACAAATGCAACTATGCAAATGTGTGTGTGTGCGGGTGTGTGTGTGGTTTCCTAATCTAATCAATCATGAGGTAATAACACCACCACCTCAGCAGATAAAATCTACAGAGACACTATGTGAAGTGGAAAATACTGATAACTCCCCATAAAAACTCTTTTTGTGAGTCTGATTGGTTAAATCCAATCCTGTCCTGATGCCCCTTTATGCCGCACATTGAAACATTTTGAGGACTGATTAGAGCACGCCTGAAATCAAGGCGCCTGTTTCCTGCCTTTGTTTCAGGTCAGAATCAATCACCGTTGTTAAAAAATAAAAACGTGTCATTAAAGTGTGTTTAAGTGATATCCAACAGTTGGATCAACTCCTTTTTTCTTAATAATCACCAACCAATTGGCTGTTTAGAGCCAAAGAGATCACATAAAACTCCCCTTAAAAGCAGGAATCTTCCACCCAAGTGAATCCTAAGACACATCTTCTCACTAAGGTGGCTCCTCTTTTCGTGGTGGAATGCTGTAAACATTCCAATTTACTGTCATAAAGCAGTTAAAGTGCCTCGGCCTGCCCGTTTCGCATCAGGAATTACATTGCACTAAATCTTATTGTGTTACTTGTGGGTAATCAGTTGGAGGCCTTGTGTTGGGGAAGGCTGTAAATGATAAGGGGCAACGTTATTGCAGATTCGATGTCCCACATCCAATCTGAGCAGTCGGAAAATCACCGAGTCTTGTTCTGGAAACGCATTTTACCCATATTCGCCCAACATGAGCGGACAGGGCGATGGGTATCCTCTAACAGGGCAGAGAAGGAGGAGGCGGCTGGATTTCATCTGTAAGGCGTGTAAACGGAGGTCAGGCGTCTCGGCTCATCCCGTTCGCGGCATCGGAGGAGATTTTGTTGTTTTACGGCAGGGCCAGTCACGTAACGGCCAAAAGAGGACAGCACGTGTACACGGAGAAACGAAACGCCATAAATATAATCCTGGAGCCGAAAGGCGTGGAGGCAAGAGGTGTGAACATTCGAAATGCGTGACACCGATGAGGTGTAAGGTATAAGAACCGTTTCCTCCTTAGACACTAAAATCCTCTCAAATCATTTTCATCACACTAACAGAAAAGATCTCTTCAGTAATCTTGCAGCTTTTTCATATCAATACTTCATCTTCAATCTAAATTTTCAAAATGGATGAATTTAAAATCATCCATCTTTAAAAAAAAAACCAAAAAAAAAACCACGAAGACACACTCAGATATATTAAAAGTTATGAAACCTCTCATGACTGCTTTGGGTACATTGTGTACGCCTAGCAACCAAAACCTCTTAGAAGCCATAAAACCGTGCGTTAAGAGGCTATCTGTGTGTGAACCTGTCATAATACTGACGCTTCTATTTAGCTTGCAGCCTTTAATAGCCGCAGATGATCAGCCAGCAAACCGTCTCCAGTAAAACAACACTTCCTGTTAACGTCCCAACTGCAGAAATACAAATCGCAAAAACTGCCAAAAATGTCAATAAATATGAACAAAAAACAAACAAGTAACCAAAAAAAAGTGCGTTTGCTCTTTTGAGCCACTTCCCATTATTATTATTATTATTATTATTATTATGAATATAATAATTATTATTATTAAGTTGCAGAAAAATGGGCGGAGCTGTACATTTCCAATTACATTTAATTTCAGAAATCCTTTTTGTGTGATCCATAAATATTTTTTTTAAATCTTATTATAAATGTATTTAAATGGCGGAATCAGCTGCACTTCCTGTGCTGAGCGTCAGCTGGTACCGATTCAATCGCCGTGAAGATAATTCCGTTAATCACATGATCGTCACAGCCCAACAAGCATGGCAAGGAGAGTTTCTTATCTCTGTTCCTTAAACGCTCCATCGGAACCGCAGGCGAATACTCGCTAGAGAAGCTGTGGTACACTCAGGCCACCGTACTGTGCACCACATATCTTTCAGCTCAGGTTATGACAGAGATATTGCAACAACTTGGACGTGTGTGTGTGTGTGTGTGTGTGTGTGTGAGTGTGAGAGAGAGACAGAGTGTGTGAGCACACCGCCGAGATGAAAAAGTGTGTGATTTATCCGAGCGTGTTTAACAAACTTCCCTCATAAGTTGCTCCCAGATCCCAGAAAAGCGACAAAGCGGCCACCCACCCCACCCCCGCGTGCAGTGTGTGTGTGTGTGTGTTTTGGCCTCCCAAGTGCGTACGAGAGCGTCTTACCTGGTTTTCTTTTACCGGCTGGGACGTGCATTTATCCAGGTACACCGCTGTCGTCCGGCCGTGCGCAGTCTCATAGGAGCTCCAATGAAAGGGAAGGTCGGAGAACTGAGCGGCTTATAATTCATGGAGCGACGCATTGGATGGCGCCACCATAGTCCTGTCATTAGATCGATTTACTAAACAAACTCAAAGTAGGGTGGGGATGTTAAACAGTAACCCGCTGCCATAAAACCGAAAGGGAAAAAAAAGCGATCACCAGGTGTGTGTGTGTGTGTTTGTGAGAGAGAGAGAGAGAGAGAGAGAGAGCCTCCAACACCACCTCTGGGAGAAGAAGGTAAGAGATCCATGAGGGCTGAGGTAATGTTTCACAATAATGGTGAAAAAGTAACAATCCTAGACATTTATTCCTCAGCTCTGTCGCTGAGACCCACACAGGTGCGCAGCAGGGTGAGGGTTTGGAACCCAGGCCACCGCTTTCCTGCACCCGAGGCTCAAAAGAAGTGGCTTCTAACTCCAATGGCATCATCGGATCAAAAAGGGGGCATATAAAGGTATCGCTTTTTGGTGCGTTTCCTCCCACAGTCCACAAACATGACCATTAAGATGATCAAAGGTGCTAAATTGCCCCCAGTCCAGAGTGTGTGCATAAATGGAGTGTGTCTTCTGATGACCAGGATGTATTCCTGTCTCCCACCTGGTGACAGCAGAGATATGAGAATCATCAGTTGCTATCAAAGGGGATTGACGAATAATAAATTCCGTAAGTATGTGAGATGTAAAGTTACATTTTAATGCTCTCTGCTATATCTGATATATTATGGCATAAACTTACAGAAATATCCAATGTTACCCTGAATAACAAGGAAATAACAATAGTAATAATGGCACAAATTTGCTAAATGTTATTTTACATTTATGTATTCTGACTGTCATAGGTGCTCTTTGATCATTTCGGTCAATTCTGAGAAGCTCTCTTTAAACAAAGTGTTCTGGGAAGACCATGGTGGCACTGAAACCTTGTGGGTAACTCTGGGCCAATCAAGACTCATCTTTGACTACCCACACACACACGTGCTTTATTCTGTATGTAGCATTCAGTTCCCTATGGTAACTACCCCCACTAACCCCCCTGACCCTAACCCTGACCTAAACTCAGTTCTAAACAACCTTAAAACCAGGTCTTAAAACCCCTTGAAGTTGTGACAACCAGCCAAAATGTCCTCACTTTGCTTGTAGTATTCTTTATTTGGTACATGTCGCCATTGTATTTCCTATCCTTGTGAGGACTTTTATAGACATAATGTATGATCCAGCCCCTTACCCTGACCCTAACTATCCCAACTCTGACCTAAACCCAAACTTAAAACAATGTCTTGACCCTTAAACAGTCCTTTGGTCCTTTGTGGTTGTGAAGACCAGTCAAAAAATGTCTTTACTTCCCAACACGTTTGGACACAATATAAGGGGTTTAGAAAAAAACTAGAAAGTCTCAGTATTTATTTATGTCACAATATATGTTCCATTATATCCATTGAATCAAAATCACCATTTGGACACAGATCAAAATATGTTGGAAACAACAAAGCCTTCAGCAGAGAGCAAATACATTTAAAAGAATATCAGGATCGCTCCAACCTACAAAAAGAAGGCTAAAAGCAATTGGAACATCTTCTTTGGGACCAGCCGTATCCGGGTGAAAGGCTTCAAACGTTCTTTCCCATCAGGCAAATGGAGCACCACCTGTTTCCGAAGAGCGCGAGTATGTCGAGGCAGTTGAAGGCGGTCAGGTTGAGAAACACCTCGTTGACGTCTTCAAGCTCCAGGTGTGTCATGTAGATCAGCCGGAAGATGTGGTAGGGCACGAAGCAGGCCATCATGATGCCGGTTAAGTACAAGTTAATCAAATGGGCCCGCAAGTCCTGGTGGAAAGAGTCCGAGCTCTGACACTTCTTGTACAGGACCCTCACGGCGTTGGCCTGGAGGACCGTCAGCGCCGTGGACGCCACGGTGATCACCGTGATGGTGATGTAGTTGAACTCCAAGCCGGTGTTCTGGATGTTCTTCCCGAATTTGAAGCAGTCCTTCTTGTCTTTTGGGTCCCGGTTGACGTAGAGAAAGAACATAACGCAAGGGAACGCCACGAGCACCACCACCCACACCGCCATGCTGACGAGGAGCGTGTGGGTCCTGTTGAAGGACAGCTCCCGCTTGCAGTAGAAGGTGGTCAGGCGCGTGACCAGGATGATGACGTAGAAGATGAAGGACATGTACATGTGGATGTGGATCATCCCGCTGGTCACCCGGCACAACCCTTGGCCCAGGTCCCAGTGGCCCGTGGCGTGGTAGTAGATCCGGAAGGGCACGGTGGCGAGGAACAAGAGGTGGGCGAAGATCAGGTTGAGCACGGCGACGGAGGTGCTGGAGGTCACCCTGAACTTCATCATGTACAGCGTCAGGCTCAGGCTGACGGCGCCGGTGAGGAGCACCGCCGACTGGATGGCCAGGAGGACGGTGTGGTGGTGGCTCGCGCCCGGGCTCTTCGCCGTCTCGCCGGACTCGTGCGACGCCGCAGAGCTGGACGGGAAAACACTCGGCACCGTCGCCGTAGAAGCCATTTTGTCGAAGGAAACTGCAGACAGAAGAATAAGCGAAAAGAAGAGAGGAAGGGTCCGTTACAACAATCGTACAATTATTACTAAACAGCGAACCGGTGGACAAAGAACCCCAAATGGCTCGCTTTCAACTCTGCAACAGGAACTACATCGTGTAATTCTGCCCATCTTTCGTTGGCGTTTGTACTCGTAGTGCTGCTCAGACGTTTGATTTGCTGTGTAATAGCCTTGCCTTGTCCATCCCGTCATGTTGCAGCTCTCTGAAGGTGACATATTGTCATTCTCACGCCCGAGCACGATGCCCGCCGTCCTTACCTGCTTTGAGTTCCCTGGATGGGTCCCCCCCCTTTTGCTGTTGGCCGCGCTTAAGTTTAAGTCTAAGGCAAGAGAAGTCTCGAGTCTGGAGTCTGGAGGTTCCAAGCCGCTTTAGACGAGCTGCCCGAGTCTGACAAGCCCCCCGTGTGAGGCAGCGCGGAGAGATGTGAAAGTGGACATCTTCATTTGTGTACGAAAAAAAAAAAACTTCTATTTTTACATATACTGTGGCTGTCTGTGTGTGTGTCTGTGTGTGCACGCATGCACTCTGAGGGATTGGTGTGTGTGTGTGTGTGTGTGTGTTGGGGGGGGTTGATTTCACACCACAACTTGTTACTTCCTCAATCCTGTTACTGGCAGCCAATTAAAATGCCTCATTTATAGTCTGTGCAATATGCAGCTATACTATGAGAATGGGACAAAAATTATACAAACAAAGGCAGTAGGGTATACTTTAGTGAAAACTATTTTTGAAAAAAAAATAATAATTTGATAGTTGGATAAATAGTTTGATAAAATGAGCAAAAAAAAAAAAAAAAAACCTGATTCTAACAGCATGTCTACACTTTTTCAAATAGCTGAAACTGGCAGTGTTTCACTGTTGATGGAGAAGTTCATGCAAACAGAAAGCGTGAGAGGATGTGGTCACATTGGTGATCACTGAATGAATTACATAAAATTAAGTCTACAGCCGCTTGCATGAGCACGGCCATGTTGGAGAATGCAGCCTTGGTTGGAAAAAATAGAGGAAAATGAAAATATCACACGCCAGAATTGGATATTTTTGTTTTATTTTGCAATGGCAAATTAGCGTTGTTCCCATATTAACGAAATGCTCCACTCCACTGAGTCCCTAAATGCACCCAGCCCAGACATTCATGTCTATCCCGTGTTAAATCTTGTCATCCTCTGCCCACAATGGGAAATAAAAACACTAGAAAACCCATTTTCACCCTGTGAGTATCGGCAGTGGTACAGTGCAGTTAAACAATAAGTTAAAGCAACAACTTCCCTTTTCTTTAGAAGGTGTTACAAGCAGTTTGACAGGAACTGGTGCCAGATACTTTTAAAAAAAAAAAAAAAAAAAAAGGTGATAAATCAGCAAAATGGCTTTTGTCAATTTATCAATGATTAATAAAAACACAACGGAGGAGAGACATAATGTACAAAGAATAGTACAAACACATTCAGAGCAGCATACCCCATTACAAGCTTTGTACAGCATGTACAAAGGAGGGGGGAAAAAAGTTTTAGGTTTTCTGTTATGAACACAATCCCCAACAGTTTAATGTCATTCACAGTAACTGACAGTCCCAAACACCTTACATAAATACTCTAATGTAAAAATATTTTTTTTGAAAAGTTTTTAAAGGCAATTCATCGACCAATCCATTTTGTCACCTCTTTTAATGCGTCTGTCACCTACGCACGGAAACTCGTCGGCTAAGGGAAGTGCAGCTTCGATCCCCTCCACGGCGCGAGCCTCTGCGAGGTGAAGGTGTGCGTGACCGCGCTGAGCAGCATCAAGAAGATCGTCATCGACATCACGATCACGTAGTGACTTATGCTGCAAGAGACACGGCGACGCAAGGGTTAACGCGCAGGTGAGGCCCAGGGAGCGGTGTGGGTGTGTGAGTGTGTGTGTGTATGGGGGGGGGGGTTGTATGCCGAGCCATTAATCTGTAATTAATTAAGACTTTGAGACTTTGGCAGCCGGAGCTCCTCGGCTCCCTCACCTTGTGCCAATGTCCAACCAGCTCCCGTAGTCTTGCACCAGGAAGAAAAAATGCTGCGTGACCACAGAGAGAGTGGGTTAAAAATTCATTGTGTGGGTTTCACATCCTGTGCGCACAAAGGTGCAAATAGAACATCTTTGTGAACAGGAAATGACTTACGAGGGCCATCAAGTCAGATATGACCAGGACGATGAGGAATAGGCTGGAAGAGAATACGATTTAACGAAGAGAGTCGTTATGGGTACGAATTTTAAACCACCCGTCATGCTTGGCTGCGGAATTAACAGCATATTAACAAATTAAATGATACAACACCTTCTTGAAGAGAGCTGTGTTACAACTTGAATGGTCTCAAAGGTGCACATGACTATAATGAATGGGATGATAACCTAAAAGAACAAAGGATAAGACAGTTAGTGAAGTAGAGAATCAAGCTATCCATTGTCAATAAGTTTTATAAACTGGGGTTTTCTTCTAATGAGAGCCATAAAAATGCTTTAGAGGCCATTAAAATGTAATTAAAACCCCTTGGTTAAATATCAACCTGTGCATGGCACCTAGACAGACAAATGAAGGCTCCAGGCTGACTCACAAATGTGTTATTCAGAGTTTGGCCACAAGGCGGTGGGCTCAAAACAGAGCAAACCCCCATGAGCGTGTGATGAAATGTACAAATACGGAGCAGGAAAATACATCCACAGCAGGGAAAATACATCCACGTTTCAGATCAAACACAGAGACACAAAACGGGAAGCCTTTTTTTGAGGGGGGGGGACTAATTAAAAAGGCATTACCTTCCACATCATCAGGCCCCCCATGACGAAGGGGTTGAAGACAGTGAGGAAACAATAAACAGACGCAGGGTCAAAACTAGGAAATAGAGGAGAAAGAAGCACTTTGTAAAAACACGCGCATCCTAATACAAGCCTAGAAATATGAGTATATACATGCCTGTTAATGGATGCTATGTTCCCCGTGCCGAAGAAAGCGGTTATAATAAAAAAAACCTGCAGGGAAAAAAAATTGTCAAGGACAACCTAACGACGTGTTTTGTTTTCTTCAGAAATAACAAACCAAAACATGCCGCGAGCTTTAGATTGCTCTGGTGTCATTTCAATAAAAGGGATACAAAAAAGTAAGATCGTCGGATGTCATCCAGCTTCAGCTGACGGATCTTGGAGATGTCGATGTTTGCTGAGAAATCAATGGTGGCGAGCTGAAAGGAGACAGAGACAGTGCGGTGAAACTATTCTCCCACCCACTCGCACTTAAGGGGTAAGTTAGTTTTCGCTCGACATGTGTGTTTCGAGTGGATTATTTATTTACTTATTTAATTATTTACTTATTTAGTAAGATTTATTTCTATGTGTAGTTCTATGCTCTGTGTCTCTCCTCTCCCCTCCTCTCTCTTCTTCTCTCCCCTCCTCTCCTCTCCCCTCTTCTCCTCTCCCACCTATTCTATCCTCTACCTATTCTATCCTCTACCTATCCTCCCTCTCCTCCTCTCTCTCTACCCATCTGTCCATCAGCAGGAGGGTCCCCCTACATGAGCTTGGTCCTGCTCAAGGTTTCTTCCTGTTAAAGGGGAGTTTGTCCTCGCCACTGTTGCTTGTCTGGAGTTAGGCAAACTACGGCCCGCGGGCCACATACGGCCCATTACGCTTTTCAATCCGGCCCGCCGAACTCGTCCAAATTATCGTAAAAGCCTCGTTCATTTTCCCCTTTCCTGCAATGCCCACGTCTCCCCAACAGAGGGTGCTACCGGTCACGCAGAAAGATGGTCCTCGGTGCAAATCTACCTAACCCCAAATCTACCTAACCCTAACCACCCCCCCCCTGTCCGCAAATCAACCTAACCATAACCACCCCCACCCCCCTGCCCCAGTCTGCAGTAAAATTGTTTAAAAAAAAAAAAAAAAAAAGTTTGCCCTCCCCTGCCAAACACTCCTGGCCCGGCCCCTCTGTCAAATTTTAGAACCCATTGTGGCCCGCGAGTCAAAAAGCTTGCCCACCCCTGGGTTAGGCCCTGGGATTCTGTAAAGCGCCTTGAAACAATTTTTGATTGTAAAAGACGCTACATAAACAAAGATTGAATTGAGTTGAATTGAACTTCCACCGTTCCCCGTCTGAATAGCGTCAGTGATGGGCAAAGCACCGAAACCCACCTCTTGTCTTCCAGTGGCGCCCTGAGCCAGCATGGCCTCCTGTTCGATGTTGATCCACGCGAACATCAGCCAAGACAACGCCGGGGGAAACAAGGCCTCCGACCTGCGGAAAACGCGCTTGCGTCAGAGGGGAATCTCTCGGAATCGAAACTGGCGTTTGAGGTGCCCTTGCGAGCCTCACCCGGTGCTGAGCAGCAGGTACGTGGCGGCGAGCGAGAGGAGGATGCTGAGGAGCCGGTGGAAGAGCCGCGTGGAGCTCAGCAGCGGAACCGGGAGCGAGGACGCTGGATGGGGAAGAGAACGGGCGATTCGGCGAAATTTTCCGACTACCGCGCCGCCCTCCCGGACCCGCCTACCCAACGTGGCCCAGCTGATGATCTGGTTAAGGAGGGGCAGGCCCCGCTTCTCCCGCAGGCTGGAGTGTGTGAGGGACGGTAGGCATGCGCACACCGCCACCTGGAGCATCTGTTTGACACAGTCGGATCGTAATCGATGGCAGAACGTGCAAATCGGGCCGGATCTTTAGAGGCGCTACCTGGATGGCGAACAGCCGCCTGTCGCCCGGACGCAGCGTCGACCTCGATGAGAGCAAGTAGCAGCCCGAGGTGAAGAGGGTCAGCGCGCCTCCGCACCAGCTGAGGAAGTAATTATTATTTATTATTTATATTTACCGTATTTCCACGACCATAAGGCGCACCTGAAAGTCTTAAATTTCCTCCAAAATGTACGCCGTGCCCGATGGTGCGCTGCGCCTATTGTGTTGTTGTGAGACGCGAACGTAGGAGAAGACAAGGGGCGTGGCGTGAACGTGCGGGCGGCGCACAAGAAGAGCACGAGCCGTCAGCGAACACAGTGAGGAAGTGCACGTGCGCTCTGAACCAGGACTAAATCAGGACTAAATCAGGTCTAAACCAGGACTAGACCAGGACTAAATCAGGACTAAAGCAGGTCTAAACCAGGACAAAATCAGGACTAAATCAGGACTAAACCAGGACTAAATCAGGACAAAATCAGGTCTAAACCAGGACTAGACCAGGACTAAATCAGGACTAAATCAGGTCTAAGCCAGGACTAGACCAGGACTAAATCAGGTATAAACCAGGACTACACCAGGTCTGAACCAGGACTAAATCAGGTCTAAACCAGGACTAAATCAGGACTAAATCAGGACTAAACCAGGACTAAATCAGGTCTAAATCAGGACTAAATCAGGTATAAATCAGGTCTGAACCAGGACTAAATCAGGTCTAAACCAGGACTAAACCAGGTCTAAACCAGGACTAGACCAGTAAAGTGAAACATGCTTTTGGCTGTTAATAATTTTCACAATGTTTGGTTTGCACTGATATGCTCCGAGTCCCGAGCCTGCACAGATGTTTTACCGGTACATTTTACCGTGCCCGCGCCCGATAACCCGGTGCACCTTTTGTATGTGTTAAATACCAAAAAGACACTCGTAACTGAAGCTGTGCCCTATAACACGGTGCGCCCTATGGTCGTGAAAATACGGTATATATTATTATTATTATTATTTTTGTTGTTGTTGTTATTATTATTATTATTATTATTTATGGCGCCCTGCCATCAGAATGGCCCTCTCGCCCTCTCTCGGCGCAAGACGTTGAGGCGGCGGCGGCGTTGCATAACTAGGTCGAGGAAGTACTCACACCAGATGTATGCTGGGTTCCCTACCCATGACGGGCATCAGGGGAAACGCTGCCAGACACAGGCAGCCAAGGACCCAGCTGAACGACCGCAACTAGACGGGCGGAAGAATTCAGACGTTCAGGGCAGGAAGCCGACACAGTAGACCGATCAAAGGCGCGCAGGAAAAAAAGAAACGCCGTCAAACCAAAACCGAGGTCAGTTTAACGTCCTAAGACCCGAGCTCTTGATCGATGTTCGTTCTTAAATTAGCTTCGCTCGTCAGGATTATTGGGACCTGATGAAGTACAAAGACGAGGATATCATATTTTAAGAATGTTTTGAAACGAGTGGTTTTTGGGGAACATTGTGTCCACATGCAGGGACAAAGAATCTAAATCTGTAATAATAGAATGTTTAACTGTCCTTGTATATGGACCTTGGACCCCGTACTAAGGAGAATCAGCTGTTATATTATAGGTGACCCAAAATCTAATGTCCACATATGTGGAGGCCAGGTCTTGGGAGGTTAAAGTTTTTTTGTTTTTTTTTTAGTGGTCTATTTCTGGATTTATATTCAGTCTGATTTTCTGTATATTAATGCTCCTTATAATAAGGAATAGTTTGCTGTTAAGGCCTTTAGGGAGCAGAGAAGGCCTAATATATTTTCAAAATGCTGGATTATGGGAATTATGATGATTTTGGTTTGTTATAGGGCTTTGGCTTGAGGGACGAAACACTGCTGTGATTACCTTGGACCTCCCAGAAATCCCAGACACAAAAGGCCAGAGAGAGAGGACGGCCAGGCCCGCGGTCAACACGGAGCGGTGGAAGAAACTGACCACCTGGGGGCGACAAAGGTGAACAGTCGGCATTTAACCTGAGAGAACATGATCTCTCTAAGGATGTGTTACGGTACCAGTAGCTCAACCCCCAGTGCCACCAGCAGAAAGTAACCTAAGCATTTCCACAGCGGCAGAGAGGGAGCAGAGTGAATCAGGTCTGTCAGAGTTCCAGACCTGAAAAGGATCAAAAAGGAAAGAAATAAAGAAATATGAAGCAATACGTACAAATAGCACCTATGTAAATTAATCCCAAGATGCAGCAGCTACATGTATTTATTATTCCTGGATGTTTATTATTTAGATATTGGTTAAGATCTAATGCCTGCAAGTTAAGGTTTGCTTGTCCATCCTCTGACAACAGTAGGCAGTAGACAGATACTCACTCTTTAAGGACAGAATACCACACAGGGACAGGCAGCAGGCAGTAAATGTAGTAGGTAACGGGGCTCTTTTGGATAAGTAGGAATGCAGCGATCACCGCAGCAACACACGCAGAAACCCTCGCTAATGTGTGATTCGGGACCTGCACAAGGATTAGAGGGGTTAAGTCTCAGCGATGGGTTTAACAGAAAGAGGGTGCGGGCACGTTGACATGCGCGCGACCTGTCGGAGGACGCTGGGATTCCTGTTGAGGCTGGCGTGCGTCTTCAGTATGAGGAGGACGACGTACGAGGTCCAGCCCACGAAGCCCAGGACCACGCTGCAGCCCAGGAAGAACCTGTCGTAGGTGTGGTAGTAGACCAGACCCTCCAGCGCGTGGGAGATGAGGGACTGGCACAGGGAGATCTGATGGGAGGGCCAAAGAGCGGTAAGATGATTTCAGCAAACGGTTCAACCCTGAGCGGTCCGACGTCCTTCTCTACAGACTCACAGCTTCAGCATATTTCTCTAACCGGATCAGTATATTGGCTCTCTGGATAAATTCTTCTTGGTTTGATTCAGTCAATAGCCTGGTTAAAAAAAAAAAAGGGGCAAAGCAATATCGAGTAGAAAAAGGTTAAAAACAGCCTCTTCTTGATCCCAAATCTGCTTCTCTTGCCCCGATACGGACATTAATACACAGCATAATCTACAGTTCCACGTTCTTGGCTGCACTTACTGATATGGAGTGAAAAGAAAAGACAGAGTCGTATCCTTTCTCTGGGCCATTTTAACCTATAAAGAGAGTTTACACATATTTCCATTGTGAAAAAAAGGTAAAAAATAATGAATTCAAGGTGCGACTATACACACATTCACTACCTACCACTTCATCTTATCAGCTGATAATACAGTTCCCTGTTATTGTTATTGATAACTAATATTTCCCATTCAACATTTAAGTAGGAAGTGATCATTTTAGAGTTCTTTACTATCCTGATCATGGATTAGTACCTTGAACTGCTCCAGGACTTGAAGAGCGTTTGTGTACATGCTTTGTGCCTTGAAGTGGTCCGTGTTGTTGAGGTAGAGAAGAGGTAAAACGCCCTGGACAGAAACACGCGTATGCGTGGAAAGTGAATTCCAAAAAAAAAAAAAAAAAAAAAAGATTGTTGTTCAAAGTCAAAACCAGGACCAGGACTTACCACAGAGTTGACCGGGATGGGAATGCCAATGAGGGAAGCCATAAGGGTGGCGATGTCTGCCTGCGGAGAAGAGAATGGCTCCCTCACACTTGCTCTCCGTATGTATTTAAATATGCGCATCGCTCCCGTAACGGTGTGATCCTGACCTGATTGACATCCGCTCTGCGAATGTGCTCCAATTCCCAATCTCAATGAAAAGAAATGGGAAAAGTTAGTCGCAGTAACAGTCAGTCAACGTTAAAAAGAAAAAAGGTAAAAAAGAGAACGAGACGTGCGTGAGGCTCGTACCTCGCAGGTACCCATCGCTGTAGGGTTGGGGATCAGTCGCTCGGGTAGCAGCTTGGACTCCAGCTCCCCACGCCACCAAAGGAGTGAGAGTCTCCGAGGGGTGGCCCGCACCGTGTGAACCTGGAGGCACGTGCGTAGAGGCGTTCTTGAGAGAAATATTATCGGGGGGGGGCATGAAGCGAATAAGACAATCACCCCAGTTTGTCATTCCGTGATCAGACGTGAACACATAAGCTGTTCTCCCGTCGTGATCAAAGAAATCCTCTATTATAGAAACCATATCGGCGACACCGCTGTCCACTAAACCGATGTTGTTGAGATACTGCCTAGAAAAAAAACCCCAAGAGAAACAGCAGAAATTTAGAATAAATAACTTGTGTTGTGTGGATTTGTGTTCAATTTCAACATGCACGAGTAAAGACGGAATAACCCCCAATGTCCTCAGCCTTACTGTGACATGGGTCGGTGTGCGTGTCCATTTGTGTCGATGCCCAGCAGGTGTAGGAAGAAGACGTTTTTGTCTTCGAGCAGACGGGCCCTCAGACTCGAGTTCGACTTTGCCGAGCGGAAGAAGGTCTGGAGCACAGAACGGTAAAGTCAACACAGGCGGATTCCCGTTCGGCGCCAAAGGGGGGGATCGATAGCTCGCAGCGGCTGGGCTGTATTTTAATGACACCAAAAGGCACCACGCGAAAGCAAATGAGCGACGCCTCTCTTAAAGAAAGGCCTCTGATCGTCACAATATTCATCATCACGGGTGTTACGAGCATTTCCGCGACCTCACTTTGACTTCACCGAACACCCAGGTGTCCAATCTGGAGGCATCTGTGGAGGCGAAATCCTCCTCTTCTGCTGGGTACATGTGGGTGTACACATGATCTCCACTAGCACCTGTAAAACAGAGAGATGGAATTATGGTTTTTCCATCAGCGAAGATAAAAGATGGTGTTTTTTTTTAATCCAAAAAAGAATATAATTCGGACGCCATGCTCAGGGTTCCACATATATCAGTTGCTCTTATCTGCAGGAGACTTTGTGTACCTTTGGCAAACATGGGCAGAATATCAGGGCTGCCCCAGCACCACGTGTGTCTGCTCTGATTAAACACGGAGTCGAACTCGACTGGATTCTCCTTCCACCCTGGGAAGACGCATGGGGGGCATGTAAGCACGGCTTCACGCCAATGATAAGCAAAAAAATAAATAAATAAACACACGCCCACCTTTAGCGACGGCACTGACGTCCTCATAAAAGCCCGCGATGAGGGCGACGTGACCTGGACGAGACTCGGTGGGAACCCGCGTGTGCGACACCCCCCAGGTGCCTCTCTCTTCGATCACGCTTCTGTTATTCAGGAAGCGCACGGTGACACGGCAAGATACGTTGACATGAAGAGGAAAAGCTAGAACCCAGGAAAATCCATTGCAGATATACACTGCCTGGCCCCCCCAATAAAAGAACAAGTCGCCAGTGGAATTGATCTAAGCCAATAGGGAGGGGTTGCTGCAGTTGGTCGGGTCTAGGTTCAGCAACAGTCTGGGCTCAAAGAATGAGGTCAGCTGACCACCGGAGTATCCTGAACGACCAGTTATTCCATCAATTCATTTTGTGAAAGAAGGGTTCAGGGAGCCTGAGACATCGTTTTCACATGTCTCCTTCTTCTCCTCTCCCTCTCCTCTCCTCCTCTCTCTCTACCCATCTGTCCATCAGCAGGAGGGTCCCCCTACATGAGCCTGGTCCTGCTCAAGGTTTCTTCCTGTTAAAGGGGAGTTTCTCCTTGCCACTGCTGCTTGTCTGGGGTTAGGCCCTGGGATTTTGTGAAGCACCTTGAAACTATTTTGATTGTATAAGACGCTGTATAAACAAAGATTGAGATTAAATAAAAGATTGGCATGTGAAGTCCAGACCATAACCCCCCATTGAGAATCTTTGGGATGGACTGGAGAAAGTCAGACTCTACCACATCAATGCAGGATCTGGGTGAAAATGAAGGCAACACTGGATGGAAATTAACCTTGTGATATTGCAGAAGCTGATCGAAACAATGCAGCAGGGAATGCGTGCCGTAATCAAAGCTAAAGGCGGTCTAAGGAAATATTAGAGCATCTGACCTTTTTTTTTTTTTTTTTTTTGTGACTTATTTTCTGTTCAGGCAGTGTATAATAAAGGTATCATGGAGCATGTCGTTCGGTGCCTACCTTAGGTACGGGGTCCTGGATGAAGCGTTGCGCAGGGGCATGAAAAGACTATCTGCCCTGAGACCGTCAGCGACCATTAAGACGAGTCTGGACGCAGGGGGTGCCAACAGTGTGGCATGGGGAGGCATGCCGTGGACCAGAGGTGATGTGAAGTAGATGTCAAAAATAGACAGGAAGAACACAACGTGCACGGTTAATCCAACCAGGAAGAAGGTGATCATCCTCATTTTGGAGTGAGCGGAGTCTGCAGAGCACTGCAATGACACCAAAAAGCAAGCAGAATACAAATGATGGAGAAGCCTGATTTGTTTGTCCTGACGTGGAGGGTCAAGAGGTTCAACCAGAAAACTTGTTGGTTGGAACAGGAAAAGACTGAAGAAGTAATCTGTTGCCAGAGTAAAAGCCCAGACGTATTTACCATTGATATTTGATATTCTGCACAGGCCACATACATACATAGTACACTTGCTGACATAACTAATCTGTTACAACGTTGTCGTGACAAAATAAGAAGCCTTACCTGTTTGTTACGAGGTATTCGTGAGTAGAAACGGAGGATCGCCTGTCTTTATGAATGAATGGAAGAGAAGTGAGTTACAAGCATTTCTGTCATTCCTCTGATACAGCACCAACTCCTCGTTTGTGACGGGCAGCAAAACACGGCAAATTGAGACGTCGCTGTGGGGAACAAGATCAACGTAATCTTTAAATGCCGCCTATTACAAAACCAACTGTCCCGGCGTTTAAGAAGATTAGTTCAAGACATGCAGTTATCACTGGAGTCGACTTCCTTGTTATGGCTGACGTTTGACGCTGTTGTGCGTCCGAGTGCCTGGAATCCTGGGTATTGTAGTTAAATACGAATAATAGGTTTTCTTTCAATTTTGGCTTTCCCCGCACGCCTTTTTTGCATTGAGGTGTATGTTTGCATTTGATATTTCACAATTTGCGCAAATGCGCAGCTTGCCCCCCACAGCGGCATTTCCACAATTTATCCTTTGATTGTAGCCTGTCGGCTATCTGGCAGCTGCTCCCTGCCCAGTTTTTCCTTCTGTCTCCTCGTCGTCCAATCACATTGTGCTGCCCGACCTGGGGGGCGGGACTTCGCCGGAGGGTTTGGGGAATTTGGCCAATCGCGGCTTCGCGTTTCAGCCTGCCTCGCCGAAGCCGCACAACACGGCGGCTATTCAGGAAGCGGCGGTGGAACTAGCCTGTGTCGCTAAAATAAAAAAAACAAAAAAAAGAACCTGTTCAGTGGGGGGACAAATGGCGTCGGCCAACCCGTTTAATCTCAGCGACTCAGAGGAAGAAGAGGCTGAGCGGCGCCCCAATGACACACTTGACACAGAGCGGAGCCCCAGCGACGGAGCTCCGGGACCTCCGGCGGCCCGGCCGCTCTCTCCCCGCGCCGACGTCGACCTTCCGACGCTGGCGCTGTCTAGCAACCGAACGAGCCCCGGCGGCGAAGGCGTCGCGACCCCGTCCGCCTCCGCCTCCTCCTCCGCCGCCGCCTCCGCCGCTATGGCGGGAAGCGGCGAGTCGCGGGTGTCCGCGGACGTCATCGCCGCTCAGCTCCTGCGGGACCAGTACATCCTCACGGCCCTGGAGTTCCACACCGAGCTGCTGGAGGCGGGCAGGGAGCTCCCCAGGCTGAGGGATTATTTTTCCAACCCCGGGAACTTCGAGCGGCAGAGCGGCACTCCGCCCGCCAAAGACCAGGTACTCGTCCCGGGAGGACCGCTGAGTAAGTACCCGCCGTGGCTCCGCAGCTAGCCGGTGCTCGGTGTCAGTCCGGCAGATCGGACCGATCATCTGATCTCGAGTCATCATCATCGTTTTTTTTTTTGCTTTTTTTAAAAACGTTCTTTTCCTTCATTAAATCAATCGTCGACGTTTATGTGGGTCACTTGTGTTTGCTTGTCACGCTGACAGGACATCACAGGCGTGATCACAGGCTGCAAAAGCACCGACCTCGGTCGGATCAGATGGGTGTGTGGCGTAATGATCCACTGTGTGCTTGTGGGATTTTTTATTTTTTTTTTCGATTTCCCAGATATCGTCGAGACATGTCAGGATAAGATCCAGCAAAAAAAGAAAGGGGGGGGGAAGAGACAACAAACCAGTTTGGGATTTTGGATTGTAACATTATTGTCTTGCCTAACAGGATCCTGCAAGGCCTTCACGTTGCTTATCTTCAAACCGCCTTCTAGTTGCATTTTATGCGATTCTGACGGCAGAATATGACTTTATATCCCTGTTACCCACTTCTGTAACCTGTAGCGTTTCATGGTGACTGAAGATTCTTGACCTATAAAGAGACATGGGATGCTATTGTAACCATAGAGATGACCTAAGCCACAAATGAACTAAACCCATCCAGAACAATCCTCTGAACCGCTTTAATTGAAATACATGAATTTTTTATGTGTCCTGTGGGTTTTGAAATATATATAATGTGTTGCCACATGTGTGTCATTACCGATCTTCTCCATTACAGCAATCTGGTGGGTTAAGAAATATGTGTGGTTAATTGGAGGGATCCTCAGATATCGGCCACATTTTCGCCCTCCAAAAACCAAAATCGGAGACAATCTTTGCATTGTGCACAAATCGGAACCAGCGTTATTGGTCTCGCATGCTCACCGTCAGCGCGTCCATGACATTTTTGCGCTTTTGTGCTCTTTGTACTATTTTCTAGCTTCTTAGGGGTCCTTTTTTTCTCCCTCTTTTTCTGACTGAAATGCTCGACTTTTGCCAAGGGCAGAGAAATACCAGCGACGTGGCGAAATCATGTTGCGATGCTGAGATTGTAAAGCAGGTGGTGTGAGTTGGTAAGTGAGGGAGTGGTCGTAATCTAATGGCTGAGGCTTCTGGGGATCATGGTTCACATAGTTGTTGACATCATCAGCTGCCATCTATTCTCTTATTCCTTCCTTTTTAATACTAATACGGCCTGGATGGTGTAACCGGTCTATATTTAGCTCGCCAAAACACTGAGAAACTGTGAATGATGCCTCCATTGAATAGTTCCAATCTTTGTTCATAATCTTAAATTTGTCATACCTACCAAAAAAAAGCAACAAAAAAAACCAAAAAAAAAAAAACATGAATTGATGCTTCTCGACTTTGATTGCACGACCAGCGACCGTTATCGGTTATCGGGCAGTGGCAGCGTTTGCGTGCGTCACGGCGGCGCTCCATGTGGCGACGCGGCTGCAGCTGCGGCTGGAAGACGCGTCACACTGAAACATCTCTCGCCGGCGGGGCTTTATCGTGCCACACAGGTCAACAAATAAAAAAAAAAAATAAAAATGACACCCCTCTTCCCTCATCAGGTGATTGTTTGCATTTATCTTACACCTAATTAGCTCTCCATTTATGCCTCCTATAAGCAGCACTATTCACAGACATGCATGCATGTCACATATCATTTTTATGTGAAATCATTAGTTATTTGTGACTGTTTCAGTTGTTTTTTTTTTTTTTTTTCTATTCTTATTTTGATGTGGCTGATGGTGTGTTGCAACTTTTGTCACAGGCCAAGACTCACTATCATGTGCAACGATGATTAATGATAGAGTATCAACCAGGGTCACTGCAGTTGGGATCAGACTGTTATTAATTGCATGCATTCCTTTTGTAAAGGTTTTATTTCCCGCAGGATGCCTATCGGTATCTTTTCACCCCGTGCAAAACGCTTTCCAGATTTTGTCACGGTAATTGCCTCAGGTATGAATTCATAGCGGGATCCATATTTGCTGATTAGATATCCTATTTACATGACAGAGTCGTGCACTGGTGGATTAAAAGGCTCCAGTAGAGGCTATCGGGGAGCCAATCAGAAGCCCCTTTATTGGTTCTTTTGAAGATGGGGCCACGCGTGTGCAGGATTTCGAATGCTGGGAAGGGGTGAAAAGGTCAAGGCCCGGACAATGTTTGCCTCCGGCACTTGAGGGAAAGTCACCACAAGGAGGTTGTGTTTATAACAGTAACTGTCTGTAAATGTCAACCATTGACAGGAGACATTCCCACATGATCAGGAAGTCAGGGCCAATCCTCCTTCAGGGACATTTGTTCCTCTGAGATTAGTGTGACAAAACAATGAGACACACACACGCACACACACACACACACACACACACACACACCCACCCAATGTGAAAAACCCACTACACAGTCACAGGACCTCACATCTTACATGCTACGCTTGACCGTTTACCATATCAGGATTCAAAGAAATAAACAGAAGATTTGGTTTTTGTACGGGACAATCTATTTGTGGAACACAAACACCTTTGACTAAGCCGTGAGGAATGTGGGGCCCAGTGAAATCGGAGCACAAACACAGGGAGGGGCTCAAATAATAGATGTAATAGGAGCAAATACTCACATTGCTATGCAATCATAATTCATTTTTCAAGTAATTAAATTAAATTAAAGTTGGGCTTACACAAGTATAAAGACATTCTTTAAGCTTTGCACTAACATTCCTTGGCCAACATAAAGGGTTTGTTAATAATTAACGTGGGTTTTCTCTTGGTTAGTAAAGGTCCCCGGGGCCATTATTCTATGTAAACAAAGGTGTTATTTACAACTTATATCCATTATATGTGTCACCTACTGTGTCTAGTGTGCTTTGGTCTTACATAAAAGTATAGTCCAATCCCGCATTATTTATTTATAAAGTTTTTTTGTTTTTTTTTAATGTTTTGTTGCTTTTTTAGGGCTCAGAAGTCGTAAATCTGTAGTCTAAACCACAAACTGAAGCCCCGTTTGTGATTGCCTGTTGTCTCCGTCTGTGTCCTTTGTGCAGACCGAGCGGGCAGCATCAGCACCTTGGACTCTCTGGACTTCGCCCGTTACTCAGATGACGGCAACCGAGAGTCAGAGGAGAGGGTGGCAGGTAAGACGAGGCGCTCGGAGCGGACGCGGAAGAACGTGGCGGTGGGGGGCGCTTGGAGACAAAGGCCAATGGATGCACCAGAGAGTTGAACATAACCACCTTAAAATCTGTGTAGAGGAGTGTTCTTTTTTTTTTGTTTGTTTGTTTTTTCTTCTCTCACAACGCTGTTGAGCCGGTTTAATAATTCTCGCGCTCGACCTGTCTCAGCATCCTCGAAAAAATGCACCTTGTTGCCTCTAGGGGGAGCTGTCACGAAGCACCGATCATTCAGATGGGTATTACGTTAGTCGGAGCTAAACGCATCACCAGCTGAGGCCGCCCATGAAATAGAGTAGTTTACCTTTCATATCTTCTGATGTTACATTAATCTGCCTCCTTTTTCTATCTCACCAGCATCTTAGCCATCTTGAAAAGGTCGAATCCATGACATTTCCTTTTTCTTTTTGTCTTTAGCATAAGATCATTTGTACTGTGTGCACATTGCTGCCGAGCATGAGTTAGGTTCCTCTTCCGCGGTGACGGGGTATTTTTACAGTAACGTGGAGCCCTCGGTGATAAATCCACAAGGAAATAAGGGGGGGGGGGTGTTTATCTATTACGGATGAGTAAAGCTGCTGTAGAGCTCCATCGTGACCACACATGCAGCAGAGATGTTGGTTTCCTGCGCCCCCCCCCCCAGCAGATAATTACGCTTCTTTTCTGAAAGCGAACGCTGCTCGCACTCTGCCCACGCTCGCCAAATTGGCACCTTCCTTCCCGTCTCTTCCTCCTTCACCCACTCTTTTCTTCCGTTGCCCCACCCCCACCCCTCTTCCTCCCCGCCGCGACGCACCTGCCCCCCCAGCTGTCTGACTCTGGGTTTTCTGGCTTTCTCCTGACGTTGATCAAACCCCAGTGAGCCACACTGGACAAGTCACTCCATCCAGACTAGCTGTTTACCTACTTTTCTTTATTTCTTTCTTTTCTTTATTTATTTAAACTCGTCTTATGTACTCTTAGTCCCATTTTGTTGCAATTGCATCCTGTGCACTCTTTATCTGTAAGGATCATTAAGAACTAAGTGGGTTAAGTTTGTCTATTTAATTCAGGTGGTGACAAAATGGGCACAAAATTCAATATCCTATAAATATTTTCAGCCAAAAAAGAACCAATACGATGAGCGCAGCAGCCTCTTTATCACAAAGTAGCAGGCGAGATGTTTATCTGCATGAATACCTGCGACCCTTGAAATTTGGTGGCAGCTTTTATCCAATCAGGCAACAGATTTTCAGTGCACACCTATGCAACATTTCTTTTTTTTTTTTTACCCCCCTGCTCCATTGCTTTTTAGTTTGTGTGTGTGTTTTTAATCTAGTGTGTGTTTTCTCTATTCAGCGTTAGTTCACGAGATCCGCTTCTTCTGAACGCATACATCAGAAAGAGCGTGCTCGATTGCTGCGGTTGATAAGTGGAAAAGGACAACCAGCAAAGGGAATTCTAAAAGTCATACCTTCTCAAAGACCGGCTTGTAACAGACACTGCGAGAGTTAAACCCTAAACAGTGGCTGTCCTTCGAGTGGCTTGAAACCAGTTGATTTGATTCTTTGTTTGAAAGGAAAAATCCATTGTCAGACAGCTCCTATAAGAGAGAAAAAAAAAAAAAAAAGCTACTTTTGAGCAGCTTCAGTCTGCTCACTCCAGCTGAAGTAAAATTTCCATTTGAAATCAGAACTGTCCTTAAGGCTTCTGAGCAGACGTGTCATTTAGCTGGCTTCACCACGATCCTCTGCTGCATGTGTCTCTTGGATCCATGATTTGCATGCATCTTTTTTTTTTTTTTTTTCTGCGTTTTGACACAATCTTTTGTGTGCTGGTTTTTGTTTTTCATACCCATCTCGTTTTATTTGTTTGTGCCCCCCCCCTCCCCCAACTTTGGTTGGATGCACTTCCTGTGTGTGTCTGTGTTGTCACTTCCTGTCCAGTGCTGGAGTTTGAGCTACGGAAAGCAAAGGAGACCATTCAGGCTCTGCGCACCAACTTGACTCAGGCAGCAGGTGTGGCGTCCTTTTTACTTTTTTCTGCACCTGAAGCCTTCTTTTTTTGTTACACCCTCTCCTCTCTCTCTCTCTCTCTTTTATTTTTATTTTTCGGTTTCCTAAGTAAATTCCTGTGGACGACTAATTGCTAAACATCTCCCCAGACTAATCTGTCTTCTCATTTTCTCAGAGAGTGAAATTCCCTCCCAGGAGAGGAAAAACTACAAATCAAGTCCTGAAATTCAGGTGTGTGAAGCTGAAAAGTTCAGAATGTCGCCGAGGGATTAGACGCATTCTTGAGAAGCACTCTGATATTAAAGCTGACTCATGTTTCCTCCCCTCAGGAGCCCATACGCCCACTGGAAAAAAGAGCCTTAAACTTCCTTGTGAATGAATACTTACTGAAAAACGAATACAAACTCTCGTCCATCACCTTTTCTGATGAAAATGATGATCAGGTAAAGAAAGCTCGGCGCTGCCGTGTCCTTTGCACAAAAGAGAAGTCCTCTTATTGCAGTTAATCATGTGTTTTTATTCACATTTGCTTGCTTTTTTTTTTAAATCAAAATACCGGCTTTCTTGTTGACAACCTCCTCCCTTCCTGCGCGCTTCCAGGACTTTGAGTTGTGGGATGACGTCGGTCTCAACATCCCAAAGCCCCCCGACCTACTACAGCTCTACAGGAACTGCGGCACCCCGCTCTCTTCGCCCAGGGACATGGTTGACGTGTCGGTCGAGGTGGATTTGGGCGATCTACCAGGCAACTGCAGCAACCAAGATCCTCCAAAGAAGCCTGACCTCTCACAGCAGGTGTGTGTATGATGGTTTACAGGAACTTGTTTGATTAAAAGTGGGCGGAAAAAGCTGTTTAAGCTGATTTTTTTTTTTTTTTTTTGGTCACTTTCTAGCAACAGACTGAAGTTGTCCAAGAGCTGGAGTACCAGATAAGCCTTCTGAGCAATGAGAAGCAGAGCCTTGTTGAACAAATGAAGAAACTACAAAGGTGTGAGGCTGCGATTCAAGTCTTTTCCAGCGATCGAGGAGTACTTCCTTACTCTTTTTCCTCATGTTTTTCCTGCTTTGCAGTGAGATCGAGACATTGAAGAAGGCCGTCTCATCCCCTCCTTCCTCTGCTCTGGACTCAGACTCCCACAACACATCCAACCCCTCCTGTTTCTCCCCCATCACCAACAGTTCCTCCAATGAACCTCTCTCTGTGGTGTGTCACTTTAAATCTGTAAATCATAGATTTGTGTGCAATTACATCTACGTTTGACATTCGCAAGGGCTAATCTCGTGCAACTGCATATTCCTGACATTACAGCAGCTTAGCGGGATTTAATCTAGTCTTACCTTCAGCCTGATACAGATAACGGCAAATATCTGGACACCCAGGAGGGTCCAGGGCCTGAAACTGACACCAACTCCCCCTCTACTCAGAACTCATCGCATCCACACACACAGACTAACAGCAAGCTTAAAAGTCGACCTCCGGTCCAGTTTGATCAACCCAACAGGTCAGTAAACCATCCAGTGCCCACCCTCTTTGTCCTGAATGACTTAAAAAAGAAAAGTTGCTATATTCAACCACTAGATGGAGCCAGTGCTCCTCAGTTTTTTTTTTCCCCCCAGCAGCCTTCAGCTCGTCACTGACCGCACATGTGCGTAGCAGCTCCCCGTCAGGAGTGAACTTCTGACTTTTGGCCACGTGAAAACATTTCCTACCACAAACCCACCCCTGCTGTGGTACGCGTTGCGCGATCGCTCGTGAATCATCAAAACTGCACATCCGCTATGCCCTCCGCCGTTTTTTTGAAATGCGGTGATCATCTCTCAGGAGGCAGTAGAGACAAACAAGCGGTCTGGTCTAATCCCCGGTCAGAGGAAATCTCTGGTTGTGGATCCGGCTTTGAACTGTCCAGCATGCATTAACTGATGTGTTGTTGTTTTTTTTTTGTTTTTTATTTGTAATTTACGTGCTTGTTTCTTTTTTGTTTGCTTTTTCCGTGTCACAGGAAGTTATCCCCAGCCTTCTTGCAAGCGCTGCTCTCTTTCTGCAGAATGTGCTCCGACAGTCGCCTGGGAGTGGAGGTCAGCTCGCATCCTCTTCAAAGTACTTAAAGAAAAAAGGAAAAAAAAACAAAAAAAAAAACGTACGTCCGCGACAAAACAAAACCCCAGTACCGCCTTTCATTCCAGGTGTCTCGTATAGCTGACAGCGAGGACAGCGTGATGTTGATGCTGGGCCGCTGCCTCCCCCACATCGTCCCTAATGTTCTGCTTGCGAAGCGAGAGGTGGAGTAAAGCCGTAATCTTTCTGCTCATCGCCCGCCCCCCTTTATATCTCCATCAGCGAGGCTCCCTTTATATTGCCCAATAGACCAACCTGCAGCAGCAGGGCTTTGCAGGGTGATCAGTGAAGACAGCAACCTCAATTATCAGTTTTTCTTTTCTTTTTCTTTTTCTTTTTAAAACCCTTCAGCGAAATAACCTGCATTCACGTAGCCCCCCCCCCCCCATCCCCGATCGTATATACAAATGATTCTCCTGCTACTTCCTAGCCGACTTGTGTCTATTGGTTTATAGTTTCACCTCACTGGTCGCGTGGCTTTTGTTTACACCACTGTAAACCATCATCATTTCACTCCTGCAGGACCCCCCACCCCCCACCGGTTCACGTTCGCCGTCGTTTTTTTTTTTTTATTCCATCTTGTTTTGTTTTCCGCCTTCACTGGTTTGACTTTTCCGTTCTCTCCCCGTCTCACTCATTCTCTTCACTCTCACGCATGCCTCTCTTCTAGAGAATGGTTGCGCACCTTTGCCAGGTGAGTCTTCCACGTGCTCATCTGCATGGTTCTAACGTGTCCTGCGAAAAAAAAAAAAAAAAAAAAAACCCCCACGTAACAATCGCCTGACGCCTGTAGGCTACAACTGCAGTCCCGCGGAGCTCGGCTGCCAGGAAACCAGGATTGCTTGGTTTTCTTGCACGGCCAGAAAAAAATATTAGAGTATGAACTAAATAATAACGTAACATCAAACAGGCAATTATGGCTGTAAGTATTCAGTTCTAGCCTCAGGTGTCTGCTACGCCCAGTGTAATTCCAAATTATTCCTTCCCTGTTTTTTTATTTGCTGCAACCTTCATCCTTTTTAAGAGTGTTTTTGGATTTCTGTCTTGGTCTTTTTTTTTTAATTTTCTGAGGAAGCATTGGGAAGGCTTTTAACTGCATCTGCCGGGGTTGTTGTGCTTATGCGGAGAAATACTGGCTCCACGTCAAACTCCTAAACAACGGCGCGCTTCAAAAAGAACGCGGCCGGTCGGAGCGGTTGTCGGGCCCGCGCTGTTTTGCATATCGGCGCTGTTTGTTATCCCTTTTTTTTTTTTTTTTATCAACGTCCACGGTTGGGAAATCGCTCAAGATCTAAAGGAACCTTGTATCTTCGCCGCAAATGAAAGGCAAACGGCAGAGCGCTAAGACGTCGAGGCTCTTGAAGGATTTGGACTTTGTTCCCTGTCCGTTAGATTCACTAAACCATAACACCGCGCGCACACACACACGCACACACGCACAGGGCTGCACACACACTTCTATCGTGCGGCTCGAATCTCTTTCACTCCCTCGGGACTGGAGGAGAACTTTGTTGTTGTTTGAACGCGACACCCACTTAAGAAGGAAAAAGTGTTTGACTTGAAACGGTCCATTGATACATCGGAACTGTGCCTGCCACCTGGCCACATTATCAGACGCTGTCAATCATTAAACATTACGATTTCTGTCGATTATGTCTCCCCAACGAAGGCCCGGTGTGATTTCGGGTCAGTTTTCTGTGATATTTCCTGATAATGAAACAGCCAGCCCTTTTTCTTTGTTTACTAAGGCGTGTAATCAGCAGTAAAGAATTGATCTTATTTGTTTTTTTTTGGAGTCATTAATAATACAAATCAGCCAAAGTGACCGACTTCCCCTTTTTTTTTTTTTTTTTTTTTTTTCTTTCTTCCCTGTGAGAAATAACTGTGGTCTTTAACGTACGACTCGCAGGACAAAGAACATTGACATTTTATCAGAGCTGTTCCAAGTCATATGGCAATCATCAGTGACTGAAAACGAGGGGGGGGGGGAAACCCTCTGATATTTTCCCCGAGTATGGCCCAGAGTGGAGAGCGTAGCTGCTCAGCTCTTCTGAGTGCTGAGTTATTGCTCATGAGGCAAACAGTTATTACAGTAAATAGAAGAAAAAAAAAAAAGCACTATTTTTTTTTTCTTCCCTGTCTTGTGTTTAACTCTTTCTATCATAGCTCTTGCTGGCCAGTAATGGCTTTTTAGAGGTAACTGCAAGATACGTGTGCTTTTAGACTCAGGACTGGGACAAAAAGAGTTATTTTTTTTCTTATTTAGTCCGCTCCATCTGCACTATATGATCGGTCAACGCGTTCTCCGTTATCAGAGAAAGCATCTCAACTATGCAGCGGTTGCACAGCGGCCTTTTGTCCTGACATTTTCACGAGAAATAAGACATCCTAGAGATGCTGTTGTTGACCTGAATACAATGCAGCTGAAGTAGCTTCAGATGTAGTGATGTTGAGGAGGAGGGGAGGGGGGGGGGTGAAACTGACAGTTTAATGTAACGCTTCTAACAGCCCTGTGATCGATAGTCTCCCAGACAGCGTCTGAATTGTCTGCTTTGTTGTCGCTTTCATTCATCATTTTGGCACCGCTTGTGCTCCTTTTCGGGGGTTGTATTAATGTCCCCGGGAATACGCCAAGTAAACTGCTATTTACAGGAAAAGCCCCTGACATCTGGAGGACAGAATCTTTATAGTTGACTGCTGAATCTGCAAGCACTTATTCATTGTTTCTTTTTCGTTTTTTCATCTCGAGATCGCAGCAAAGTCAGACATAGAAACGTCAAGCGTCAAGCACGCGGGGGAGTATTCTGTTAACCAATGGTGGCTGGAGTCATTAGAACACGTGACGGGTCTTGAAATATAGATTTTCCGCCTCTAAACCATCATATCACTTCAGAATGTTCATGAAGTATGCAGATGGCCGCTCCCAGCGCGACAGATATGAACCCCAACATCTCTCTGGCTCGGCGGCGGTATATTTCCTGACAAGTCGAATGTTCTCCCATCCCTTCCTCGCGGCCCGAGCCAAAGGCTTCCCTCCGATTGTGCAATAGATCTGCCCTGTTTATTTTCCAGCTCGCCCCCAAAATTTGCTTAGTGGGGTTGAGGTCCAGACTTTGAGGGGGCCAGTCCATCAGTTTCGGTGTTCCAGCAGATTCCTTCTGTCACGGGCAGTTCCGGCTAGAAGCGCTCGTATTAAAGGCCAATTCAACGAAAACAACTCGAACCTCTTAAATATCCCAAGTGTTCCAATATATTGGCCGCCGCCGTGTATCATTATTCATATTATTGTACATTACATGTCTTGATCTCGGCAAACCGCGACCCTTGACCTCGATCCCGACGCCGTGCTGTCCGTTCTACCTGACCACAATGCTCGTCAAAGTGTAAACTCGCACTTGAGAGCCCCCCACCCCCCCTACCCCCCCCAAAATAAACCAAAACAAAACACACGAGAACAGGCAGATCGCTGGTTCCAGTAGGCTCTTCAAGTTTAGACATGCTCAACAGAGCTTCTCTGGTGGCAGACTGTAGTATTTCCAGGGCCAAGAGGCAGAGAGGAATTGGATTTGTCAGGCGAGTCGAGCTTTTAATTGAACGTTCGCTGTTTCGTCTTTTTGGCGCTCGACAGATTTCGGCCTTCTTTGAACCCTCCGCGTTAACCGCCGATGTAACCCCCGTCCTTAACGGCCGCGTCACAAACGGCCTCGTCGCGGGCTTTTAGTATCTGTCAATCCTCAGGTCCATCTGTCCATCCAGCTTTGAGGTTTTGCTTGTTCTTCCAAGTACTTTGACAGGAAAAATATGAGATCTTAGTCGGGGAAAGGGAAAAAAAAACAACAAGAAAAAGAAAGAAAAAAAAAAAAAACACACGTATTTTTAACTTTGTGTGCACTCTCTAATTTGGGTGTATGTGGCGGGAATCGTCTGACCATAATTTTGGCCGCGGACGCCCTGTATCAAGTGCGGCTCTGGCTGGAGGCTCCGTAAACTCTGGGTGAACTCTGCAATCGAGCTGCTGCGTAAAAGAGCGGATTGACCGTATGTGTGTCCGTTTACGTGCAGCCGTGTCCCGCTGTCTGCATGCACTACGTAAATAGACTAATTGTCTGTATGCAAATCCAAAATCTTGGTTTCCGAGACGATTCCTTGTTTCTTTTTCCCTTATATTATCTCCTCTTTTAATACATATTACTTCTCCTTTCCTTTCCCCAGTCCATCCAGACCAGTGTAATTGTTATCAATGGTCTCTCAGGAAAAGAAATTCAAGCTGACGCTTCTTTTCTCTGTTTCCGTCTTTCTCCTCCAGGAGTTGATCCCATTAATCTTGTGTACTGCCTGCCTTCACCCGGAGCCTAAAGAGAGGGACCAGCTCCTCCACATCCTCTTTAATCTAATCAAGAGGCCAGACGATGATCAGAGGTGACAGGAAAACGCGCGCTTAGTTCGTCTGATCAGCATCTAACGCCACGGCCGCGCCTCCAGCTGCGTTTTCTCATCAGCATCTGTGTGTGTGTGTGTGTGTGTGTGTGTGTGTGTGTGTGTATGTGTGTGTGTGTGTTTTTTTTCTCCAAAGACAAATGATCTTGACAGGCTGCGTCGCATTCGCGAAGCACGTAGGCCCCACTCGCGTGGAAGCCGAGCTACTTCCCCAGTGCTGGGAACAGGTAAAGTAGTTCCTCCGCCCCCTCTCTGTTGACTGTTGACCTCGCCTTCTTCACTAACATCGCCTTCACGTTGTCCTTGAGCGTCACCTGTGTCACCTCGCGCGCGTGTGTGTGTGTGCATGTGTGCGCGCTCGGAGCCTGAGAATCCGACTGGAGAGCTCGGTAGCCCGTTTCCACGGGGTCAGCATGTCGGTGATACACGAGTTGTTTTCCATTCTGCGGTGGCTGCCCTCCAGTCTACTTCTCTCCTCCCGTGTTTCCTTTAACGCTTTTCCCTGTCCAAATATTGTTCTCTCCTTCTGAAGATCAACCACAAATATCCAGAAAGGAGATTGTTGGTCGCGGAGGCCTGCGGAGCATTGGCACCGTACCTTCCCGTAAGAAAAAAAAAATGTTCGCAGAGAATTAAAGATTGCGCATGAATCATTTTGAGTAAAACAGAAAGAGGACTTTTCTTTCCGCAGAAGGAAATCCGTAGCTCGTTGGTGCTGTCCATGCTGCAGCAGATGCTCGCGGAGGATAAAGCCGACATGGTCAGGGAGGCCGTGATCAAGAGCTTGGGGATCATCATGGGTTACATTGACGACCCTGACAAGTATTCCCAGGTTCGTGTGCTTGGGAGCAGAATCGGTGTTTGTTCTTTAACTAATATTACCGTATTTTGCGGACTATAAGGCGCACCGGGTTATAAGGCGCATTCAGCGAACCAAAACAGTCAGAAAACTCACTTTATTTTGGGGTCTCTATACCGTATTTTCAGCACCGTTTCATAGGGCGCAGTCTCAATTCCGTGGTCTGTTTCTGTAGTTAACCATTATAAGACGCATGTAAAACAAACAGTAAAAAAATGACAACGAAAGCAAAACAGTGAGTTTCATCAATTTAATTAAGCAAAATATTCATAAGCGTGTCGCTTCACTGGGGCCATTTCAGGGGAAGTGATTAGCAGCTCACCTCTGCTGTACACCCAGCATACCTAGCATCGGTGCTACACCAATCAACCGGGCGGAGCTTTTACCGTAGTGCGCTTAGCAAAGGCGCACAGCAGATTTTAGAACTCAGTCCACACACCGTGCACTGTATTAAATGACGCACCGTCGTTTTTGAGAAAATGTCAGCGTCTTAAGTGCACCTTAGGGTGCGGAAAATACGGTAAGCATAGGTGTGCCACTAATCGATGGGTGGAACGATTACCGTAGTGCACCCTCCAAAGGCACAAAGCAGATTTTGGAACTCACTCCACACACAAGGCGCACCGCATTATAAGATGCACCGTCAATTTTTGAGAAAATCTCAGTGTTTTAAGTGCGCCTTATAGTGCGGAAAATACGGTAATCTCTATCAGTCAAACCGCGTCGCGGTGGTAATATAAACAGTAAAGTAGCCGGGGACGCAAACACTTTCCCGGAAATCACTTTTTCTTTTTTGGCTTTCAGGGTTTCGAGCTGATGCTGCTGTCACTCGCGGACCCTTCGGAGCGGGTCGTCAATGCAGTCCACCAGGTCTTCATTCCCGCTTTCGCTGCCTGGGCCACAGAGCTGGGCATCCTGCACACCACGCTCATTCCCTCCCTGCTGGCACGCATAGAAAAACTACTTATGGTACGTACCGGAAGCGATCGCACGCGTTTAAGGCGGGATCAGAGTTTACCCACACGCGCGCGCGTCCCCTTTTCTTGCAGCAAGGAGAACACGGTCTGGATGAACACAAGCTGCACGTGTTCCTGTCCGCCCTGCAGTCTCTCATCCCCCCTTTGTTTGCCGTGGTGCTGCAGAACGCTCCCTTCACCAGCAGAGTTAAACTCCACGGCGACATACCCGCGATAGAGGGTGGGAGACAGAAATACGAAGGCTACAGCAGGTGGCGGTTGTTAAAGTTTTCCTGACCCCCCCCCCCTGCTGTTCTGTTTCCACGCGCAGTAACCCGCTTCCCCCGACCAGCATCTCCCCTCCAGGATGTAGCAACCATCATCGGCAGTAGAGAGATGCTGAGCGCGCTGCTGCTGCTGTACGACCACCAGCTGGAGCACGAAGGCACCACCGGATGGGAGAGCCTCCTATGGGTGGTCAATCAATTGTAAGAGGGTTGTGAAGTGTCGCAATGTACTCGGGGGGGGGGTGTTCTCTACAAGGTAGCGCTTTAAAATGTTGCTCATCCCGTCCTCAGCCTTCCTCAGCTCATAGAAATCGTGGGTCGTATTAACGTGACTTCATCAACCTGCGTGCACGAGTTCTCTCGCTTCTTCTGGAGGTTCTGTCGGACATTTGGCAAAATCTTTACCAGCACTAAGGTAAAACCATTCTCAAATGTAAAATGTTTTTGTTCATATGTTTAAAACGTGCACTTATCCAACAACCGCTGATGTTCATAATTCTGTAAGTCTCAAGAATCTGATGGCATGATAGTAATGAGGAGTCTATTTCAACAAATCGGTGTACTTAAAGCAGCAGTCGAATAAACTAAGTGATGACTTTTGTGCGTCATCAGATTAAACCACAGTTTCAAGAGATTCTTCGATTATCCGAAGAAAATGTTGGTGAGCGCACGCTGAACACACACACACAGACACACACACACGATCGTTTGTTGTCGACTTTCTCAGCTATTTGATGAGAATGTGAGTAGGTGGATTTCAGACACAAACACTGTCAAAGTAAACAAGCTATTTGCAGTGCACTGTGGGTGTTACCTCACTTTTTTTTTCCCCACGTTTCAGTCATTATAAGAGGTGTTTGGTCTCAGCTGGTTGCCAAATGTTTTGCCTTCACGGCCTCTCATGAAGTATTTCTGGTGTTCCAGTCTGCTTTTATGTCTTTTGGAAGTTAATTCACACTCCTGTGGATATCTGTAAATCCGTTTACAGATATCCAAACGAGGATTCAAATAACGCATATTATCACAGTCATGTTGAAAATCATCCCTATCACAAAGTAATAAATGTTTTCTTCCTTTTTTTTCGTTTATTAACTGCTTAAAAAGGCATCTTTAGGAGTAAATAATATTGTATTCCACTTTCAGATGCTTCAACAGGGAATGATATCCTCACCAAAGCCACAGTTCCTATCTATGCTACTGGGGTCCTCACCTGTTACAACCAGGTAAACATTGCATCTGTGCTAAAATAGATTTCTTTTCAGAGTTCCCACAAGTGCTTCAAATCCTTGAAAGTACTTGAATTTCAGGGTTGTGTTTTGAAGTTCTGAATAGTGCTTGAAAAAGGAATTAACCCTAAAGAACTCTTAAGCGCCCTTCCTTTTTTTGGATAAAACTTTGTCTTCTCCTGTAATTTCTAAGTGTTTTGACATGATATGATAAGAAATATAATTTTAGATGTTTATAGTATGAGTATATATATATTTCTGTAGATATGTATTTTACCTCAGTGATAAGGTGCTGGAGATTTTTCAAAATGGCCTTGGATGTGCTTGAGAAGTGCATGCATTTGCCCATGAAAATTGTGTGGGAACACTGTCATTTGCATTTGAACCTGATATAATTCATTTATGATCCTTGGACAGGAGGAGGACCGCAAGTTGCTAGTGGGTTTCCTGGAGGATGTCATGACAACGCTGTCATTGTCCCATGCACCTCTGAACAGTCTGAAAGCATCTTTTGTAGAGCTTGGGTAAGAAAACGCATACTTGGTTCTTTCTTTTTTTTTTTTTTTTCCACTTTCAGGTGTCTGCCACATCATTTGGATAATTAATTTATTATTGCATTCATTTTTTCATCTTTTCCAGTGCCAACCCAGTCTACCATGAGTTGCTACTGACTGTTCTGTGGTATGGGGTGGTCCATACCTCTGCACTGGTGCGATGTACAGCTGCACGCATGTTTGAGGTACTGAACACACAAAGATGATGCTGTGAAATACGTTTAGTTTCATCTCAATCAGACTTAGAAATGCTGCTTTGTTACAGATGGAAATAAATGGCCCTGTTTCAAAGACATATAATCTACTATTTATCCATATAATAGATACAGTTAAATCAGTTAAAGCTGTTATTATTTGCTATTTTAGTTGAAGTTCAGTTAGCAGATAAATTCCTTCCTGCATTTTAGATAAAAATGACATGTTTGGCTACTTGCTGTCTATCTGCTCTGCTTGTTATTGCTGCTGTTTAACATGTAGCTGCTCTTTGTCTTATGAATGTGAGTCAACTAAGCTGCTGCATAATAGTGCCATGGTTCCAATTGTGTGGCATTTCTCATCAGACCTTTTACTGTTCAGTGATCACAGAACCTGCGTATCTGATATACATCGGGAACATTTCGGAAACCTCCACGAATGGCTCAAATTAAAGGGACCCTTCACCCAGAACTGAAAGTTCACTCTTTATGTTCAGGGAGCGCCTCACTGTGGTGAGCACCAGTGGTAGTGACGCCAAATAAACTTCTCCCCGTTAAAAGTTATAAATAGAACAGTTAGCTTTCGCACTCACTTCCCAAAGGGGAAACAGGAACTTTCCGTTGCCATGGTTTCATACCAAACCTGATGTGAATTTTAGGACACTAATAGCAGGTTACATGAGGAGTTGGACATGTAGGGCCTCTGTGGGAGAGTTAAAGCCATTTCTACTTTCCTTTAATGGTTTGGTAGTTTCAAAGTCTGTACATGGATGATTTGATTGTTTCGTTGGTTAAGATGAAGGATTATCCATAAAGAAAAAGTAATCAGAGAAGCAATCAACAGTTCTCCTTTGAATGTTATCTGCATTGCTGACTCATTACAGGCAGTAAACAATACTTTTAAATTAATTAAATTGCACTGATGTTGTGAAAGGGATGGCATTCTGGTACCAAAATGGAGAGACTGGCCCCAGTGACTACAGTGAATTGAAATTTTTGGCTAAAATCCCGACACGGCAAGCATCAGATCTCCCAACTCTCTGAGATCTGTGAACAGTAAAAGGTCAGATGCTGAGGAGGAGGTTTTAGTGTTGCAACAGAAGTCTGTTGACGTAAACTTGAGGGAGGAGGAGCGGTAGGTCGTCCCCATGCCACCTCCCCTCTCCTACCACACCCCACTGTCACCATCCCGCATTGATTAGCTGTCCACCATCGTCCAAACCATGACTGAAAATGTGGTCCTCCGCAATAGATCCCAGATCAGATCAATTCTTTGTCGTTAAATAGGAAAGAAAATCAGATCTGGGGTCTGTGGAACGAAGCCGCAGTGTTTAAAGCTCACCACACAGTGTTTGTACAGTTTAGCTGCAACCCTGTTTCTGCAACAGTTGGAGAAAATTGGAAGCATTGTACATTTTCATTCTGATGATTTGATGTAATCAACAAGATTGAGAAATAAGCATAAGTCGAAAATGACCCCTTTTTTTTAAATTATGCATGTTATTGTATTGTTATTAAGGTATTACACAACATTCCAGCTTTTCTTGGAAACAGGGTTTCATTTGAGTATATCTGTGTGTGTGAGCGTATGTGTGTAGAGACACTCGCTCGATACATGCAGTACCGTTGTGTGTCCCGCGGCTATAGTTCTTGTCATTGTTTATCACTTTCTTCCTATCTTTTTTGTATTTTTCTTTATCCCTCCCCTCTCCTTTCTCGCTTCTTTTTTTTTTTTTTTTTTTTTTTGTTTTGTTTTGTTTTTTTATTTTCTCTCTATGTGTTGGCGGTGTTGCTCGCTCTTGTCCCAATGCCCCGCCCACCTCTGTGACATCACGGCTGGCTCTGTCCAACCCGATCAGCTGCTGGTGAAGGGGGTGAATGAGACGCTGGTAGCTCAGAGAGTGGTGCCGGCTCTCATCACACTGTCCTCCGACCCTGAAATGTAAGTGGAACCAACCGCGCCGCGTCTCTGCCCCCCCTTCTCTCCGCTGTCTGAGAACTAACCCAAACCCGCCAAGGGGGCCAAAAACGACTTTCTCAGAAGTGCCTCTGAACTGCTGCTTTATTCCAGCCGATCGCTCTTAGGTCCTGGCTGTAGTTCACAGTGGCTGTGCGGAGTTGGTCCCTTCTTGGGTTCACTCTGGGACAGGGGATGTGAAGGGGGGGGGGTGATTCGAGTTCATCGACATAGCCACTGTTAACACACTCTGCGCCGCATATTCCAGCCCACGCATGCCCGCCTCCATCGCCTCATCAGTCTTGACCACCTCTTTTTTTTTTTTTTTTTTTCCCTCAACACACACGTTGCCCGCGCACGGCAGATTCAGCGTCCTGGCATGCTCATCTGTAACCTGTCCCCTCCTCCTCTTCAGTTTAATCAGGGACCCCTCCTTCAGCCGACCCGTCGACTAGTGACCTCTCGGTTTTATCCTGTCACTGTCTCTCTCTCTCTCTCTCTCTCTCTCTCTCTCTCTATTTCTATCTCCCTCTCTCATCTCATCTCTTGTCACCTTTCTCCTCCTTCCTCCTGTCTCTCTGACTCCTCCCACCCCACCTCTCCCCCCCCTCCCCTTTCTCTCTCATCGTACTGTATGGTGGGTTTGCAGTTGGTTCTCCGAGGCATGAGTGAAGCATTAATAGATCGCCGGGCGGCTCCGGCCCTTATAACTCTGTGCAGTGGGCCTGAATTGTGAGTCAATTGACACAAGAACTCCTTCTCCGTCAACACTTGTTTTTTTTGTTGTTTTTTTTTTGGGGGGGGGTGGTGGGCTGCATCCTTACAGTGTAAAGCAGGATCTCCTGTGCTTTAATGCGAAAATAACCTTACAGGAATAACCTACAGCCGCACTGATGTTAAATATCCCCCTCATATCATTAAAAAAAAACATTTAAATGAGCGTGAAGAGATCGATTTAGGACATCTGTCATCAGCATTTCCAGCTGAATTGACAAGCACCACTGTTAGAATGCAGCCTGGTTCATATCATCACTCTTTATCAGAATGTCATGCTGATGGATGCACCCGTCCTCAACTCCTAGATCTACCACATGTCCTTATTTGGAGTAAATATACTTTAGCTGTGATTCCAAGTGATGCCCTTTTTAACAAGAGCCGTGATCTGTTTTTAACGAGGGGAACCTTTTAGATGTACGTCAGATTAACCGTTCACAATCAGCCAAGATAACTTTATTTCCACAAACTCCAAAATCAAAGGATAATAATAATAATATATAAGTGCCTATTTTGAGATAATTTCATAACAATAATCATGTCAGATATCTTTGAAGTTGACCTTAACCGCATGATTTAAATATAATGAATCACAGTATTAGTTAAGTATTGTGAAACTTATGACTTACATTATCAAATGAATAGTATGATGAACATTTCTCACTTTATTTACTTCACAGAGCATTATTTTTCTTGACTTTATCTCTTTATCTAATAGTAGAAATAGAATATATCCTGTATTTCTAAATTATTTAAAATAGGGCCCCCTAAAGCCATGTGGTACCAACCAGAACCTCAGCTAATCCAAAACAACCTTAAGCGTTTGCAGATTAAATCTGACTCATTCTGATTCTTCTTTGGGAAATAAATTAAGGAAATGCCATTAATCTTTTTCGCCTGAATGCTAAAGCCTCTTTCTCTCCCTGCTTCCAGCTCGGTGAGGATATCCACCATCCCTGCCTTCGGGACCATCATGGAGACGGTCACGCAAAAAGAGGTGGGCATCCCCCAACCCCCCTTCCGCCCGTGGGCCTCAAAATGAAATCATTTCCCCCACCCTGCGTTCATGTGCCCCCGCGTAGCTGCTGGAGCGCGTGAAGATGCAGCTGGCGTCGTTCCTGGAGGACCCTCAGTATCAAGACCAGCACTCTTTGCACATGGAGATCATCAGGACGTTCGGGAGAGTGGGGCCCAACGCGGAGCCCCGCTTTAGAGACGAGTGTGCGTAACCTAGACCCGCGGCGCAAGGACTCAAACCGGTCCTCTAGTAACTCTTTCATTCCCTCCTCAACCCCCAACCCCCCTTTAGTCGTATTGCCGCACCTTCACAAGCTGGCGCTCGGCAACAACAGCCAAGCGGTGGAGAACAAGAGGATCGACATCGCCACGCAGCTGTTCGAGGCCTACAGCGCCCTCTCCTGCTGCTGTATCCTTCCACCGCACATCCGCGTCGGTTCGCCATCAAATATTTATTAGTGTTTTTCTTCACGTATCAAGCCGGCCTTACCTTTCCAACGCATTTACTAGAAACCTGCGTCAAAGTTGGCTCGAGTTTGAGGTTAGCCGTCGCGGTAGTGAGTCACCCAGAAGGTCAAACGTACAGTCGGTCAGCTGTGTGTGTTCTCGAGTGTGTTTGTGTGTGTGTGTGTGTGTGTGTGTTGGCAGGACCGGCCTTTCATTTGGCAGGAGGAGAAAGGGAAAATGAGCCTCCTCCATTTTTGGGGTTTTGAGGTAATTGCAGGGTTGGTGCAGGGAAGGAAAGGATGAGGGAGGCAGAAAAGAGCGTGAGAGCAGCGAAGGGCCCGACATCAGCTCGGGGCCTTCAGGAGCAGTTCCCAGGCCGCCATTATCCAAAGTCCTCACTTTGGATTTATTTTTTTTCCTCTTTCTCTCCTGATCCCCCCCCCACCCCTCTTGTCAAACCCCACCCAGTTCTCACACACACACACACACACACAGAAGACAGCTGGTCTGAGGTTCATTCCTGTGGATCTTTGTCAGGCTGTGATTTTTACAGTGCTGTAGTGTCCAGGAGGTCTAGCCCCCCCCCCCCAACCCAACCCCAAGAGGCTTCACCTCCCACAGCACGTCTCTCTCCTTTAATCAGCGCGACGGGCTCTCCGATCGGGAACGCTCCCGCCTCCGAAAATACACAGTCTGTTTGCTGTGTGTCCGTCGCAGCACCGCGGACTGAGGCAGATGATGCCACACACACACACACACACAGGCTGGGTGTGTGTTGGACAGAGTCCTCCTGCATCAGTCTAATTAGCTGCCACAGTGTGTAGGAATAATCTCATTAAGCCGTATTGTGCTAATTTTACCTATTAATCTGTTTTTATATCATGACTGATTCATTTTTTTTTCTATTTTTAGCAAATCCGACTTCCACTTTTGTCCACATTTATCAAGTATTTCTTTTTTTTAAGGACTATATTTAGTATTTGAGTGTGTGTTCTCGGGCCTGACAACCAAAATTCCCATTTTACTATAAAAGTGAGGACATTGTGGCTACTCCTCACAACTTGAATGGGCTGTTTGAGGGTCAAGACCTGGTTTTAAGGTTGAGGTTAGAATCGGGTCGTGGTCAGGGGGTTTGTTGGGATGGTTAGGTCATTACGTCCATGAAAGTCCCCACAAAGATAGAAGTACAGTGTGCACAAGTGTGTGTGTGTGTCATCGGGTGCAGAATTCCAGGACCGCTGGGTTCCCTCCTCCTGTTTGGGACGAACCGGGTCCACTTTCTCTTTAACTTCCCGCGCCAGTCATTTCCGAGGAGGTGATGGTCAACCACTTCCTGCCAGGCCTCAGATGTCTCCACACCGACATGGAGCAACTGTCCCCCGAGCACGAGGTCTGAAACCCCCGCCGCCGTCCGCTCACAGACGTCACACCCGTCCCAGACTACTCCCGTGCCCGCGTCTGCTGCCCCTCAGGGGGAATTTCACAGAATACATAGGTCAAGATGGCCCCTGGGGTCACGTAGACACCTCTGGCCGCACTTATTCTTGTCACGGTTCCACGGCTTCTGGTTCATGCGAGGGCGAGGGGTGACTAATGAGCTCTGACACATCTGCTCTGTCTGCAGTCTCCGCACAGACGAGCGGAGCCTCCCTTCGCACATTTGAGCAAACTGCGTTTTTTTTTTGTTTTTTTCATTTATTTATTTATTTATTTATTTATTTATTTATTTCTGGACACGGTTGTAGAAACGCTCGATCGCCCCGCCTCCCTTGATTGTTGCTTTAACTGTCCGTCGTCTTCCCGGCAGGTGATCCTGAGCTCGATGATCAAGGAATGTGAAATCAAGGTGGAAAACCGCGGGATGGCGGACGCACAAGGGTGAGGAATCGGCGAACGCGGTCGCCTGACATCGCTTCTTTCTGATTGGTGGGGGAGGGGGGGTAGTCATTAGAGGGCTCTAATTTGGGACTTGAGGAAACTTTAGATCAGGGGTGTCCATCTATCTAAATCAGGGGTCCACAATGTGGCTGCAGGTTTTCGCCCCAACCCAGCAGCAGCACACCAGACTGGACTGGTCACTTAATCAAGTCTTCTGACAGCTGATTGGTCAAACTGGGTGCGCTTGACTGGTTAAGCTGGGTGTGCTTGACTGGTTGGAACAAGAACCTGCAGCCACACCGGCCCTTTGCGGAAGAGTTCAGAGACCCCCCTGCTTTTCGATGTTTAAATGATTATATCTATCAGGCGGTAAAGTCACCAGCGCGGGGGTCAGAAGGTTCCCCCCGGAAACGCTTAAAATCGCCAGCGATCCCGGGAGACGCGGCGCCGCCGCCCACGCCCAACGCACGCACACGCGCGCGAACACTCGAAGCCGTTAGTCGCCTTTCTTGTTTTTCCATGCCTCCGCCAAGCAGCCGTCGCTCCTCAGTGGTCTCTCCTCTATCGGACCGGCTCAAAAGAGGAAGTCGCAGAGCCGTTGGCCTGTAAAAATCAGGAGGGGCTCTTTTGGCAAACAGCGTTTCCTCATCCGTTAGCACGGACATAAAACCGCGAATGAATAGAGGAGGATTGTAGATCTATATCCCAGTGTTTTTGCCTTTATTGTTTAGTCTATATATGCTGATGTATATGGTCAGACTCTCTCCTGGTGCTTTCCTATGGCTGAAGCCCCCCCTCCCTTCCTTTTTTTTTTTTTTTTTTTTCCTTTTTTCCCTCCCTTTTTTGATTTTTCTCCCACAGCTCCATCTCCATCGCCTCCAGTTTAGTGGGCGAGGACGCCAAGACCAAGTTCCTGAGCAAGATGGGTCAGCTGACCACCTCCAGCGCCATGCTGGCCAATGTCTTCCAGAGAAAGAAGTGAGCGCCGCGCCGACACCCCGACCCGGGATTTTTTTCCTCAGTTCGCCGGAGAAGAGGAGGAGGGGGGAGGGAAAAAAAGAGAGAAAGAAAGGAAAAAAAAAAAACAAAACGCGTCAGTTCCTTTAAATGTAGATGAAAAATCGAGTGTCTTCGATCCACCTAACGACGCGAAGGTCGTGCTGACAGTTTTTTTTTTTTTTTTTTTTTTTTTTTTCCCCATTTCCGAGTTTTTGTGCGAGAGAATGCCTTCGGTTTACAGACGAGCGAACTTTCGCGACCTTTGGGAGGAAGAGGAGCGGCGTGCGTGCGCCCGAGACACTGGACAGTATTCAGATTCACCAAAAACCGAAACGGAGACCGAAGAGACTCGACGGGACTTGAACGCGCCGCGGAAGTTACTTCTGAGCGCCCGCGCGCCCCGGCCCGCTAGTGTTTGAGGTCGAGTTTTCGGGAAGGGAGAGCGCCGCGCACGGCCCGAACGTATCGCCTACTTGAAGTTCTGAGAAAAAAAAAAAAAAAAAAAGAAGCGTCTTGCCTTTATGTCATCGGTCTGTCTCCGTTTTTGTTTTGATAGCTTCTATTTTATAACTTATTTATGTCTTAATGAAGGAAAAGGAAAACACCTTATTTCAGCTTCCAAAGAAATTTGCACTTCACTTTAAAAATGATATCCTTTATTTTACAAATACGTGTTTTAATTCCAATCTTAGGCATCATCACTACTGATAATGGGTTTCTTTCTTTTTTTTTTTTTAATTCGTTTCAGCATTGTAAAGCTAAAGAGAACACTGGACAAACCGATTCCCTGTCTGTCTGTTGCATATGTCTCTGTGTTTGCAGTGTCTCTGATTGTATTGCTTTTTTCTATAAAGGGTATTTGGTCTTATTTTTTTGCAGTATGCTAAGAGAAACAGTAAATACCTGTATCATACACTAAATTGAAGAGGAGCGTACTTATGTATATTTGAAAGTGGTGTCGTTGTGTAATAAAGATGGACGCAGTCATGTACCTGACCCGAAGACTCTCCTGCTGTCTGCACCACTTTTTTTTTTTTTTTTTATTTTTTTTTTTTTTTTTTTTTTTTTTTTTTAGGGTTTTGGACAGGTGTTCGCGGCCATAAAACGAGGCTATTTCACGGACCAACCCGCATTCTTCGCGCCCCCCCCAGCCCTTTGATGTGCTGCCCTATTGTCTCGAATATGACGCGCCAAAGTCCAACTGGAGGGACGCGGCTGATAAAAAAAAAAAAAAAAAAAAGAAGAAGAGGAGATTAGCCCGCCTCTCCTTTCTCGTTTCATCTCTCTCTCGCCGCCGATTCTGGCCTCGGTTCTTCGGGGGGTGGGGGGTTGGACCCGGATATTCGACCTGGACAACAACGGCTCGTCCTCGTGTTGGAATTCAGTCAACGGGGGGGCCTCCGTGAGCCCCCTGATGACAGATGATTGATGGGGCCCGTTAAAACGGCAGCATTTGCATATTAATGATCAACCCTCTTTACTGATAACTCGGCAGGTGGACAAATAATCGATAAACTGCGCGTGGTTGCGGGAAAAGCCGCGGCTTTGTTTTCCTAAGGGCGTCGTCCCCCCGCGCACCCAGGCGCGGGGAAATACAAAGACGGGAGTTGATTTGCATCCCGAGTGAAAAAAAATGATTGGCTTTGTCAGACACCTGCTCGGGCCTGTAAAGGTATGGTATGGATGCGTGACCCTGGCCTACTCTGGGGTCACCCAGACGTTGGCGATCCGAACCCAAGCCCCTCCCCCTTTCCCCCGAGCTCCGGCTCTGGGCTTTTCTCGGTTTTTTTAGGAGAAGAGGTCGGAGGTCGGAGCCTCTCTCTGTGTCACCTCTTCCTCAAAATTCAGATCTTTACCTCTTTTTTTTTTTTTTTTCCCAACATATTCACAGTGAATGTGGTTTTTGTGATTTTTTTTTTTTCCCTTGGGGGATTTTTCGTGATAAGTTGAGAAACGCATCGGTTATTTCTGTTTATCTTCAAGGCGCCGGGATCCCATACCTGTGTGGAGTTTTACGCTTTGAAAAGCTCTAAGCTCTGTCCAAGCTTCTGGTCTTCTAAAATCCAATTTTTGCAACTAAGTTCTTTTTTTTTTTTTGGGGGGGCGGGGTTTGCAATGTCAGGAAAATAAGTGCCTCTGCAACGGTTCACTCAGGCTGCGTTCACGACTGCACGAGAGATGGGTTTTGTCGCTGCGCGTGGTTGCTGGTGTGCAGAAGTGGCCTAAACTCTGGCACACTTCCGTCCTTTTTCCCTCCCAGTCTGGTTTCATCACGAATGAAAATTTCGTTTCCTCACTGTGCTTTCTTTTTCATGACCCACCACCGCCCATCTCAGCTCCTCTGGTGCTAACCACTGGGGTTTATCTAATTTGATGAGGGTGGGGTGGTGGTGGTGTTGTTGGTGGGGGGGGGGTCATGCACATTAAATATTTGCATAACTGTCATCACAGAGGTGAAATATCTCCACACTCCCAAACTTTTTCCTCATTGCTTGCCATGGTTGAGCACATTTAATCAAACATGCAAATTCAGAGGTAACCCCCCTCCCCCCCTCCCCCCCTCCCTTCTGTCTCCCTCTCTGCACGCTTCCTCTATAGTTCAAGGAAACTCGTCTGATTTCTCTTGTCTGATGACTTTTATTTTTACTGATTACGGGTCTTTCGGAGCAGAATTAGCTCTAAAAGTGCTTTATAAACCTTATAAACCTTGATCTGGCAGCAGCATGAGTATTGCAGTATAACTAATCATATGCATCTGTCAATATAACTGCATATACAGCGAGTACATGTGTGTTATAGGACCTGTGTGTGGGATTTGGTGCCACCTATCTGTGAGAACGCGAACAACTACATGTCTCCCTTGGCAGCACAACCAAAAGGGGTCTGCGGAGGAAAACACGCCTTTCAAGTCCAGAAGTTTGTTGTTGCTAAGTGTATTTATATATCAGCACTAGGAATTCCATCCAACAAATAAGATTCTCATAAAAGCGTCTTTGGAAATCTCAGATTGGCTTCACCAAGATGATTCTTCAGTCAGTTCTGTATGTATACTTAAAGACATGGTAGCTCTTTGTGTGTGTGTGTTTGTGTGTGAAAATGTGCCAAACTTTGGTTTTAAAAAAACGGGGGTCTAAATAAAAGGTGATCGACTAAACACAAGCGATCACAGAAACAGGTTATGACAGAATGTTATGACAGCGTCTGAAGGTTCGGGTTACCGAGACTGATTCGCATCACGGGCAGACACGCTTTTCCCTCATAAACACTTTCAAACGGGGTGGGAGTGATCCACGGGATCAGATAAGAGAGGCGGGGGTGAATACGCTTTACGCGCACGACAGCGTGGAGGAGATCCCTCCCTCGTTTGGGAGGTTTTTTTTTTTTTTTACACAAGCAGCTGCGCGCAGTTTTCTCTCTCACAACGCGTGGGTGAAAATTCGCAGGAGGGAGATGAATTGAGGAGATCGGTGAGAGCTGACTGACCGGGAATGACGGCGCAAGAATGCGCAGTGAGACGGCGCGGAGGACCCGCCACTTTTACGCACGCGAAAGGAAGAAGTGATCCAGAGCTGGACCGAGCCGGCGCTGAGAGCCGTCGTCTGGGCTGAAGAAGAACTGTTTGCAGATTGTTTGTTGACGGGCAGAAATAAGGATGAGTTTATTTACAAGTCGGGTCGCCAGAGCCTGGATAACGTGCGCCCTCGTCACCTTTTACGCACAGGTAAAAAAAAAAAAAAAACCAAAACATTTGCTGCCCCGTGGGTGGATCTGTCTTTGATATCCGATTTATCCTTTTATCAGATTGTTTCTTTTTTTCGTGCGGGATAGACAGATTTGCACATCAGTGCGCGTCATCACAGCAAACTGCCGAGATAAGTGAAGAGTTTGGGAGAGGGCGAGGTTGGATGTTTATGCTCGGAATCATACTGGATTGAGTTTTGTTTGGGTCGAAGCCACCGCTTGTTCTCGCCGTGGAAACACCGCCGCTGGAGCTGGAGGCTCGGCTTGCGCCTCGCTGAGCCAAACGGCTCCACCAAACCTGGTGGGAAAAAAAAAAAAAAAAAAATAAAAAAAAAAAGGTGAAAAACACACGAGTTAACGTGGCTCAGCGCGCAATCCAAAGCGTCGTGTCCGTGGGAGCAGGAGATGAATGAAACAATCCCAAAGGTCTTGACGGCGGTGGCTCCTCCGCCGCGTGAACTTAAAAGACGCAAATGAGTGAATGAGCGCTTCCACGCCGGCGTTGTTGTTGTTGTTGTTGTTGTTGTTGTTGTTCAAGTCCAAGGAGCTAACTCTGCCCAGGTGGAGAAGTTTACGAGCCGCGGTCGCAGTGGTGGGACTGTTGGGCACCAGTAATCTGTCACTGCCTGCTTGCCTGTAAGTCACTTCTGACGTTTAACTGGAACCGACGCGTTCGGTTCCTCGTTGTTGTTCCAAGTGTCGGTGTTTTACAGGAGACGCTGCAAAGGCGCCAAACTACAATTTAAAAAAAAAGGAAAAAAAAAGAAAAAAGATATATTCTGCTTCTCATATTCAGCGCAGATGTGATATCTGGAGTGTGCAGATGGTTTTCATCAACGCTTTGGAGGTGACGCTGCAGAATCTCTCGCCTCTGCTCTCGCCGCGACCGACTCACGGTGTCCTGCAGGAACAGGCGCCCTCCACCCCCCCCCCCCTTTCGCCCGGTCCGAAGGTGCACCCCAGAGTGTGACGTCACGCGTCGCGCACGGCGTGCGCGAGAGCTCGACAATCAGCTGCGCCGCGAAACGGAATGAGCTGGGTTGCGTTTCGTGGCCGCTGCAGCCTTTTAGGGTCTGCTTCCAGAGTCATGCATGCATCCATTCATCCGTGCATCCATCCATGCATCCATTGATCCATCCATCCATCATGTGGCGCATTTACACCCCCCCCCCCTCCACACACACGCACACACACACGCACACACACAGTTGAAATTACGCACTTTATGGGACTCCTCTTGAACCTGATAAGAAAAAAAGAAACTGGGAAACTGTGACTCTGATGGGATTCCAACGCGTTTTTGCATCTGCACATTGAGCATTTTATATATTGTCGACAGTCCTCGTAGCTGCTCATTTCGCGCACGACTTGCTCTTTTGCACTTTTCCCGCATCGGTTCCAAACTATATCAGGCAGCGTCAACCAGAGCCTGATTTTTTTCTTTTTTTTTTAATTCCAGAAGGAACTTGGCTTGTCATTCGATAACCAGGTTGGGTTTTTTTTTGTCCCAGGAAAGCAAAGAAAATCACCAGCCCTGTGTGGAAAGTGGGAAAGCACGCTTATTATTTTAAACGGTCGCATCAAAAGCTCAAAAAAAAAACACGTATTCTGATTATTTGAGGTTGCACTCTTTAATATCCGCTTTTTTTTTTTGTTCAAAGAAGTGCAAACAAAGTTGTTATGCCCGGTGTTGTGCTTTTGCAGAACCTTATCAAAGATCTGCAAGGGGCGCCAAAGTCAAACCGTGCTTCTCTTGGACCAAAGCCACAGCCGTTATGCAAATTCTCCAGTTTTCTGACAGCATGCCCTCTGAGTCACATGCCCGCTCTCCACCACTGCACTACCCAGAAAATCCTTTTCAAGATGGAATGACTATTCCTGAGCATCGCAAGTGCTCCCGGTGGAGAGCAGATATAATTCTGAGGTTGGAAGTCCCATCTTGACCCCGGTGACAGCCTATAATCATATAGGGTGGATCTGCTCTTTCCCTCATACAGTACATGTTTGCTGTATTTAGGGAGCGGGGAAAAAAAAAGAAAAAAAAAAGGAAAAAACTGTTCCGCATCACTGTTACCCAAAGTTTAGATACAGTGGGAGCAAAAATTCAATAGCCAACATTCTTTTGGCTTCCTCATGTCCGGTGCGACCCACACCTCCACATCTATCGCATGTTATGGACACTTTCTTATCAGGGGAGACCCCCCCACCCCACCCCCTCGGCTGGTGTCGCACCAGTCTGCAGCAGCACATGGTCCTGGTTAAGGCCACGGTTTGAGCTGGATGTCATTATCCCTCTGGTTAGATAATAAAGCCAAGTGTGGTTGATGGGTAAGAGAATGAGGGGGGGGCAATTAAAAGCTTGATGGGGTTTATGGAGCGCTGTCTTAGCCCCCGAGGGAGCTACTAAAAATAAAATAAAATAAAATAAAATAATTAAAAAAAAACAGGAATAAAAGGACTGGTTTGGTGAGGGCAGGCCAGTCCGGGCTGTTGCATTTTGCGTTGCTGATTCCTGCAGAAGCAGCATTTCTCTTTTTAGAATGGGCTCCATCATTTTGCTGTAAAAACAGAACGGTTGAATGAGACAAGTAAGAAGGTGAGGGTGCAGCCGGGCCTATAGGCTGAGCTTTTTTTTTTTTTTTTCCGCATTTATATATAAACCCTCTGTGGCTTTGGCAGCTTTTCTGTCATAACAGCCAGATTCTGTAATTCAGCAATGTGGCAAGTTCAGCAGTCCTTCATTTGCTCTGTGGGTGTGTGTGTGTGTTCTTGTACTTGAATACATATTGAGTACCAAAATCCACCTTCAAAGTGAGGACATTTTGGCTGGTCCTCATAACTTCAAAGGGCTGTTTGAGGGTCAAGACCTGGTTTTAAGGTTGACGTTAGAGTTGGGGTCGGGTTGAGATGAGGGTCACGGGGTTAGTGGGGGTGGTTAGAGCGGGGGTAAGGAGTTGGGTAATGCATTATGTCTCAGGTTTTGTGAAAGTTTCACAAATATAGAACTACATTTGTAGAAGATAGATGTGTGTTCTCCTTGCTATATACTGAGTACCAAATCTGCATTCTATGAGAAAAGTGAGGGCTTTCATAGATATTCCCCATTCCCCAGACCCCTAACCATCACAACTAAACCCCTTACCCTACCCTAAGCCCAATTCTATCCTCAACATTTAACAATGAAACAGTGCTTTGGAGTTCTGAGGACCAACCAGAGTGTCCCCACTTCCCCAGAATGTCCTCATTTTCATGGAATATTTCACTTTTAATCAACTTTGAACAAAAATGAACAGTCTGACATGTATTCTGCACTCAGAGATCACAGAAATTGTATTTATTTATTTAATTCCTGTGGAGTGCTTGTGGGGTTCAGGTAAAAATAAATAAATAAATAAATAAAGCCTCCAATAATTTCCTGGTAAAAGAAAACAAAATGTGGTTGGCATCGCGTCATGGCAACCGCCAGCGTCGGTGCCAATCCAGGTCCTATTCCAGTCTTCCTGACGCGGGCATTTACAGGAATATTTAGAAATCTAAGTGTTTAATTCCCAATCAAAACGAGTCAAACGTGTAAATTTCCACTGCTTATGCTTGCGTAGTTTGAGCGCCGCCGCGGTCAGGTGACTCTGAGCTTGTGGAAAACATTTCTGGTCAAGTCTTGGAAACATTCTAACCATCCTCATCCTCTCATTAGTCACCGTGGTGACAAAATATCGTGTCGAATTCGGATGATGGGCCGTTGCGAGAATCCTTAAACTGATGTTTTTGTCTTCTGATTCCTCAAAACCCCCCGTCTTTTCAGGTGGTGGTTTCCAAATCCTCAGCCCAGTGCGATGAGAAGCATTATTTGAAAAACTCCAGATGCTGCAAGAAGTGTGAACCAGGTATACACACACACACACACACACATTCTTGTATTTCTATTATTGTAAGGACTTTCATAGACATAACCATTGCAACTGACCCTAAACCTAATGTAAACCCAATTCTGACCTCAACCTTAAAACCACGTCTTACTCCTCAAACTGTCCTTTAAAGTTGTGAGGACCACGTCATCACCTTCCAAAAATGACCTCGCTTTGACAGTAGGATGCGGATTTTGGTCCTCAGGGTGCAGCAGGGTGCAAGAATAAACACACCGAAAATAAAAATAGCTTTTCCATTCATAAAGATGCTAAATAAAAAGGGGAAGGATGTTAAAAAACGTATTCAGAATAGCCCATAAACACACTTACGCACACAGCTTGACGTGGCATTTGACCCAGCTTCTGGAACCGTGCGAACTGGTTCTGTTATTCTGTTTCGGGTCGCTATCGTCCCCGTCATGGCTCTGCAGTTCATTCTCCTTGCAGCTCGTCCTTTTTTCCCTCCCCAGGCCTCCACGTGTTTTCTCACTGTACGGATTCGCACCAGACCATCTGTCGCAAATGCAGCCGTGGAGAATATCAGCCCGGCTGGACGGAAAAGACGCGCTGTCTCCAGCAGAAGTACTGCGACCCAAGTCAGTCCGCAGAGAGGGTGTTGCTATTCACCCCTAGTTTCAAGAACAACAAAAGTCGAAACGCTTCTTCCGGCGGTTCTAAGAAAACGTACCTCTTGACCCCGCAGTCAAAGGTTTCATGGAACGTCCCGAAAACCCGGTGGCGGAGGAGCCGTGTCGCTGTTTCCCCGGCCTGCAGTGCTCCCCCATCATCTGCGAGTACTGCGAGAGGATCCCGACCTGCCCCGCCGGACACGGGCTGGAGCCGGACCTCGGTGAGACAAAAAGCTTACTTTCGTGATCTGAAGAGCGCCACCTGGAGGCGAACTGAGACGAATGTCGGTTGTAGAGTCCACTCACGGGAGGAAGAAGTGCACGCCGTGTAAGAAAGGCTTCTACTCTGTTGGCAACAAGGCTGAACTGTGCAACCAGTGGACGAGGTAAGTATTTGAAACCACTTAAATAACATTTAAATAATGTCCTCTCTTCCAAAAATGTCCTCATTTTGCTATTAAAATAAGTAGTTAATGGCACGTGTACAAACACACACACATTTGTACTTCTATCTCTGTGAGAACTCTCACTTTACATAATACATTCCATAGTCCCTTAATCTAACCCTAACAATCACAACTAATCTTAACCTCAAAACCAAAGCTGTTTCCCAATATGTCTTCTTCCATTCTTGGGCTCTTGTGAAACCTCATCAATCACCGCCCAAGTCCGGTTCCAATTCCAAACTGCCAAAATGCCAAGTACACTCCGAGTTTCCTTGGAAGAGTGCTTGCTCTGCCCATTTTATCAAGTATGGGTCAGACGCAACTTGGGAAACCTAGGTATCCCACGATGCATTTCACCTCGGCCAGTATTGGAGTGGCCAGAAGTTTGTACTTCGAAGTGCAGACGTCCAAGTATGTAGTATTCACGAGACCGTAGCTAACCCTCAAATAGTGAGTTACTATAAAAGCTCTCATATGGTAACAAATTTCACACTCTGGTTCTCACTACATAGTAAATACAGGACCACGCACACATAACATATATTTAACAATAACAACTTGCCTGCCCATCTCTACTGCCGATGTGTCTAAAAAAAGAGCCAAAAACCATCTGGTTGCACAGCTATTCTACACGAGGCTTGATTTATTCTGTCTTCCAGCTGTAAAGCCGAGGGAAGGACCGAAATGCAGCCAGGCAGCGCCAAGGCCGACGCAGTGTGCGGGCAGCCCGTATCTGGTAAGCTGCGCTCACCGTCTCCGCGCAGGCGTTCCGCTGCGTCGCTCGAGATCGGCCGCGGGAAAGCGGAAGTTGAGTTTTCCGAACCGGGTGACGCGCGGTACGCCCTCAACGAGAGACTCCTGTGACCAGCAGGTGCGGCGCCGTCTTGGGTCATCGTCTCGGTGCTGTCTGCCATCACCGTCGTTTGCCTCCTCATCCTGTTGCTCTTCTGCTACAAGGACAAACTGAAATTACTCTCTGGTAGGCCAACCTCAAATTTCAGCTGTAGTGAGAGGCTTACGTGTTATTCTTCAATTTGCACTCGGAATTACATGCACAGTTGTTGCCCACTGCACTAAAATTAAGAAAATTTGTGACTTTCAAACCTCTTTTTGTACATTTGATACAAATTCTACTGACAAAAATGCCCCTTTTTTGTTCAGTAAATTTGCGATCATGTGTCCAGAACTTGAAGAGGACTCGGATACAGCAGGTAAAGTAGATCCATTTTTCACTACACTGGAAATAGAAATCATTAACAACGCCACTCACACGCGTCTTTGTTTCTCTTATAAGGAGACCTTGGCTCCTCTTTACCACAGCGGAGCAGCAGGAGGCCCCGGAGGACCCAAATGTTCACCATGTGAGACAACCAAACTCATCTGCCAGACACCCCTCTGCGTGACCGATGAGAACCCGTGCACCTTCCCCACGTCCGTGCCCGAAATCAAAATCTCAGTGCCCATTGAGACGACGGGAAAGACTTCAGAGGATGAAGGGCCCCACGAGGAGAGAGTGGTAGAGGATCCAAGCCGAGGCTGTGGAGAACCCGAGGAGGTCTCGGAGGAAGAGGAGGCCCACGGCGGGTCTCGCCTTCTAACCGGGTCTTGCACGTGCGTCGTGCCAGTCCGCCAACCGCTGGAAGTGGGTGAAAACGAGGACTGCAGCCAGGCAGTCAGCCCAGGGACTCCGGGAATCTGCTCATGTGGTAGCGACAGCAGAAAAGACGAGAGAGAAAAAGAGGACAGCGTGAAAACACAGACTGGCGGGGACAAAAGTTTTGGAAATAGAGACAGGATGTTGTTATCCAAGAGTGAGACATCTACGGCTCCGCTTGTCTCATTTTCCTCCCCACTAACTCAATCCTCTATCGGCCCTCCTCTCTCTGAACTGGGCCCCCAGCTGTCTCAGGGTCAGACGGGGATCGAGGAGTTAGACGAGGTAACGGGCACGGCCTCGGTCAGCCCGAAGACGACGTCCCCATCAGACCCGGCCTTGGGCCCGGAGCAAGGCCAGGGACTTTCCTGCGGGGACAGCGGGGGGACCAAGCTTTCTTCAGCGGAGGCCCAGCTAGAGTGCGCCCCCGAGAGCCTCCACAGTCAGCTGACTGAATCAAGTCTTACCTCAGGTTGGTCAAGAATTCAACAACTTGCAGAAGAATGTGTTTGGGGAATATATAAATCTGGACATTTCTCGAATTCTGTGGTATCCCACGGTATACCCTAACATCCTGTTAGGGGCTATAGGATGCGAGGACTTGCTCAAAACACATCTGTTATTTCAAACCCACTTGCCTTATGTCAGCACATATAATCACATATAACATCCAACCTCCACATGCATCAAATCTAAATCTGTCGAAGAACTTGCTGCTCCCCAGAGTCAGTCGTCTTTGATTTATTTGGAAATCCAAAATTTCCAAGTAAGGCTCCCTGTTTTGATTTAGACTCGATGACTGCAAAACATGGCAGTAAAAAATCCGTATCCCACATTTATTGATTTAAAGTGACGTTTAAGACATAGCGCCATGGCGCTTCATTGGTTGTTAAAGCGAAGCGGGGATAAATCGCCCTTGTGCGCAAATTGGACATTAACAATAATTTAATTTTACAGATTTTCTGGGATTGTGACTATACAAAAACAAAAAAGAAATGGATGGGGAAATAAAACAGCATTTTGCCCAAATTTCACAAATGTTCTCAAGGGGGTTCATGTCTCATTAAAGAGGGGCTGAGACCCCCCCCCATCCCCCCTGTAGTTCGCACCATGTTCCCTCCCATTTGCTATAGGAATAATGACCCATTATGAAGTATGCGTCAGGCTGTGGATGCAGTTACATCACATACGTTTGATTCACAGGACTTCAGTTTCCCAAGTTTTTGGAGTTTGTGGTGCATCCACCATGAGCCACAAGTCAATGTTGAACATTTTTAGTGTCAGTCAACCTTGTTTTGTTCACGCTGAGGGGGGAAAAAAAAACAAAACGTATATATATGTGTCCTGGAGACATCTTTTTTTTTGCCTTAAAGAGTAAGTGGTTAGGGTTGGTAGCAGCAGGACTTGAATATCCAGACGAGTGATTCGCTCACAATAGGGTGTTATTACATCAACACAGCTTATAACAAAGGATCGATTTCAGTGCAAAAATAAGTGGTTTATGTTTTTCCAAGAAATGTTTTTATTTAAGCGAGGCACTGATAGGATTCCACATTTTTGGGGAGACCACACAGGGAGCTGTAATGAGATACGCGAATGTTTGATGAGCTCGTGGCCTCACCAGAACCGCAGCCTAGGATAATGTTTTGCGTGCGTGTCAGTGCGAGCGGTGCCATCTACAGAACTCCTGTTTATGCGCGCTTCCACCGCGTTGCGCAAAGTGGCCGCGGCCTTAATCGAAGCAAGATGTGCGCAGCTTGAGTAATGCTCCCAGAGCCCCGGCCACCCAACAAAAACACGCGCACGTCCTCCGTGCGCGCGCGCGCTGCCGTGCGAACTTTGGAAGATGTTTTTTTTTTTTTTTTTTTTTTCGGCTCTCGCAGATGACTGGGTGTTTTAATGGCACACCTGCTGGGCCGGCATGAAAACCGTTTCCCATCATGCACTAATTTAATGACTTCCTCGGTTTTCTATTTTAAGGTGGGTGCGAAGGCTTTTAGTATTCAGAGTGAGACTTTTATGTAAATACTGACACGGATCTGCAGCTTTGTTGATCCAACATGTTTCTACAGTAGCCCCACATGGACAAAATTAACATTACTCATTAGCTGCATCACTTTTACAGTATGGGATCAACGTGTGCTTATTTCTGGAAATTAAGTTCAACTTTATATTTATAGCCTCTGTCGCAATCAAGATTGCCTGAAGGAGCTTTACAGAAACCCACTAACAAGCAAGAGTGGTAAGGAAAAAACTCCCTTTCACAAGGGAGAAACCTTGAGCGGGACCAGGCTCATACAGGGGGGGCCCTCCAGCTGATGGCCTGCTGGGTAGGGGAGATGGGGCCGAAAGAAGAAAGAGAACAGACTTCCACATTCTAAATGAAGAACTGAAACTGAGTGAGCCAATGGGGTCAGTGGTCAGGGCACTGGTTTGAGGTCGAGCAAAGCTGAAGAGAGAGAGAAGGGAAAGGTGAAGAAGAAAAGGTATTAATGATGAGGAGGAGGGGGGGAGGAGAGGAGGGGGGAGAAGGGGAGGAGGAGAGGGGGAGGAGAAGACGGGAGGAGGGGAGAGGAGGAGAGGGGGGTGAGCAGAGGGGGTGGGGGGAGAGGAGGAGAGAGGAGAAGAGGGGAGAGGTGAGGAGAGGAGAGGAGGAGAGAGGTGGAGAGAAGAGGAGGGGAGGAGACAAGGAGTGGATGGAAGGAGAGGAGGAGAGGTGAAGAGAGGAGAGGAGGAGAGAGGTGGAGAGAAGAGAAGAGGAGGAGACGAAGAGTGGATGAAGGGGAGGAGGAGAGGTGAGGAGAGAGGGTGTGGAGGGGGGAGAGGGGAAGAGGGGAGAGGTGAAGAGAGGAGGAGAAAGGAGAGGAGGAGAGAGGTGGAGAGAAGAGAAGAGAAGAGGAGGAGACAAGGAGTGGATGGAAGGAGAGGAGGAGAGGTGAAGAGAGGAGAGGAGGAGAGAGGTGGAGAGAAGAGGAGGAGACGAGGAGTGGATGGAAGGGGAGGAGGAGAGGTGAGGAGAGGAGGGTGGGGAGACGGGAAGAGGGGAGAGGTGAAGGGGAGGGAGGGAGAGGTGGAGAGAGAGAAGAGGTGGAGAGAGGAGTGGATGGAAGGAGGAGGAGGAGAGGTGGAGAGAGGTGGAGAGAAGAGAAGAGGAGGAGACGAGGAGTGGATGGAAGGAGAGGAGGAGAGGTGAAGAGAGGAGAGGAGGAGAGAGGTGGAGAGAAGAGAAGAGGAGGAGATGAGGAGTGGATGGAAGGAGAGGAGGAGAGGTGAAGAGAGGAGAGGAGGAGAGAGGTGGAGAGAAGAGAAGAGGAGGAGACGAGGAGTGGATGGAAGGAGAGGAGGAGAGGTGAAGAGAGGAGAGGAGGAGAGAGGTGGAGAGAAGAGAAGAGGAGGAGACGAGGAGTGGATGGAAGGGGAGGAGGAGAGGTGAGGAGAGAGGGTGGGGAGAAAGGAAGAGGGGAGAGGTGAAGAGAGGAGAGGAGGAGAGAGGTGGAGAGAAGAGAAGAGGGGAGAGGTGAGGAGAGGAGGGGAGGAGAGGAGGAGAAGAGGGGAGGAGAGGAGGGGAGTAGAGGAGAGGAGAAGAGGGGAGGAGAGGAGGGGAGTGAAGGGGAGGAGACGAGGAGTGGAGAGGAGAAGAGGGGAGAGGAGGAGGAGAGGGGAGGAGAGGACAGGTGGGGAGGAAAGGAGGGGAGGGAAGAGGAGAGGACACAAGGGGAGAAGAAGAGGGGAGGAGGAGAGAGGAGAGGAGACAAGGAGAGAAGAAGACGGGGGGATGAGAGGAGGACGTGAGGAGGACACGAGGAGACTACCTGGCAGGTCAGAAGTCCTGTCTAGACTGTAACCATCAAGGTCTGGGGGCTCCGCCCTCCCCAGTAAGACGCGTCTCCAGCGCGTCTCCAGTCCTCGCAGAGCGCTTTCTCACGGCTTAAACGGACATTGGACGCTCGCACGTGTCTGCCTGTTCCTCCTCCACGTCAACGCGCGCGGCTTCGCTCCAGGACCGTTTGCTCAAGGCCACGCCGCGAATGACGCCACCCCGATACGTCCCCCTGATTAAAGGGCCGCGCGCTGGCGGCCGTCCAGGTGGAAAAGGCCGGGAACGGCGCGGGCCTGCCCGGACCGGCGGTTTGCCCTCGGCTTACGAAACCCCCCCACCGCCCCTGCTCCGCTACAATCGTCCGACGTCCGGGCCAATCATCTCAGCGTCGGGGGAAGGACAAACACGAGAAGCCGAGCGGATTCCATCGGCTCTTTGTTTTCTAATTTGCGGCGAAATCGCATACTTCTGATCCAGAGCGCTCCGACGGGCGTTCTGGGAAAGACTCTCACGTGGGGAACTCACAGACTCCGTGTGTGTGTGTGTGTGTGTGTGTGTGTGTGTGTGTGTGTGTCTTTGCAGTGAATAGTCTGCTCATGCTTTTCATGCTCCCATTTAACCAAGAGCAAACCAAGTTTGTGTGTGTGTGTGTGTGTGTGTGTGTGTGTGTGTGTGTGTGTGTGTGTGTGTGTGTGCGCGCAGACGGGGCATGAGCGGTGAGTCACACAGGGTCTGTTAGTACGGTCTGCTGGAAAGTCAGACAGGAGGCTGGATAAAAAAAGACGCTTAATGCATTAAAGTGTGACAGCCTAAAAAGCAAACAAGTTTGTTTCCATCCGGATATCGGCGGCGCTCCGAGGGCCCGGGCTTTGGGATCGCAAATAAACCGAAGGGCCCCCGTTAATCAGCGCGGCCTGTGGGGGGGTGGTGGTGGTGGTGGTGGTGGTGGGGGGCTTGAGGAGTCTCTTGAGGGGGCCCTCGCACACGGACGCGCTGCGTTTTGGGGGAAGGAAGGGTGTGATATATCGGCCTCCGGGGGCGCTTTGCGGTCGATCCGTCATCACGTCATCACGCCCACGGTCCGTTCGTCACCCGCGGGTGAGATATAGGGTCCGCTTGACTTTGCACGAGCGGTGGAAGCCGCTTAAGCGACACGTGTGGATGCTTCATCTCGTTTTCCGATAGCGGTTCCTTGTGTTGCGTCACATCGCGGAGTGAGTCACGGGCCGTGACCTTTGACCTCCGCTCTCACCGGCCAAGGAGGTTTCAGCCGCGTTCCCTTTTGTTTTATTATTTATTGATTTATTCTTCTCACTTCCTGTCTCTACTTCCGTTCTCAGCTCAGGTGTCTGGGAGCAACAACACCACCTTCATCTCCAGCGGTCAGGTGATGAACTTCAGCGGCGAGGTCATCGTCGTCTACGTCAGCCACTCGTCTCCGGGCGGCGAGGGGGCGGAGCAGGACGAAGTCTTCCGAAACCCCGTCCAGGAGGAGGCCAACGAGGCGGCCCGCCGGTTTCAGAGCGTCCCCGGGGCACGGGCGGACTACATTTCCCATGGTGCCCTGCAGGCCGAGACGCTGCCAGTTCAAGAAGTGATGGAGCGGTGAACGTTGACCCCCCCTCTCCTTGTCTGCTCAATTAACTTTTACAAACAAGAAAAAAAACAACAACAACAACAACAACAAACGAGGCTTTTGGTTAAACTGGTGGAATGTAATCGTCACTGAATCTCAGGCATCTCCATCTCCTTTATGGTTTTTCCAGTGGAAGACATTTTTCATAAGGGACACTCCCTCCATTCCAGACAATATTAGGGAAATTTTGTTGGGAAATTGAACGTGGAACCAGAATTCACACTGAAAAGAAACCTTTTTTTTTTTTTTTTTTTTTTTTTTTTTTATTAACAGTTGAATGGAAATTGTAACTCCCGATCGGAAAGAGTTAGTGCACGTCCTCTCCCCTGTTTCATTTTGATT